>WEIV01015711.1:324183-349604 GCA_013390005.1 Calyptomena viridis
CCCACCCGAGCCCGGCCGTGCGGGGACTCGCCCTGCGCACCATGTGCGGCCTCAGGTGGGGCGGGGGGCGCGGGGCGGCGCGGAGGGACCGGAATGCGGGACCCCTCTGACGCGCTCGGGCTCCCGCAGGATGCCCGGGATCCAGGAGTACCTGCAGCAGCCCGTCCTGAGCGGGCTGCGGGACAAGGCGTCCTACGTGCGGAGAGCGGCCGTGCTGGGCTGCGCCAAGATGCTGAAGCTGCAGGGGGACTGCGAAGTGGGTAAGGGGCTGTTCGGGGCTGTGACCCGGGGTGGGGTGGTGGTCCTGGGCTAGGTGTGGTAGTCCTGGGGCTGGGACATGCTGAGAGCACTTTCAGGCCCTAGGCCTGTCCTGGGCTCACTGTGCTGCCTCTGGGTTGTTGTTGCTGCAGGGCAGAGAGAGGGGAAAGTGGAGGGTAATTAAAGGCTGAGAGAATTGGGGTTACTGAGCTCGGAGGAGAGAAAGTTCCAGGATTCTCTGGTCCCTGTGTATCAGACTGTTAATGATGCAGTGCCCCTTCCCTCCCTGCTCTTCCAGCACCTCCCACAGCACACAACCATCCCTAAAGTCTCTGATCAGCCCGGGGTCATTCTGAACCCCACAGACCTTCAGGGAAAGGCTGTGCCAAGGGCTGGTGTTGCTGTAGAGTTAGAAGTTTTGTTGACTCCTTCTCCAAGTTCAAGCCATACCTTTCATCTGTGATAAATACTCACATGCAGTGATTAAATTGCAGTGTGCCAACAGAATTTGATAGCAGGACCTCTGCTCCTTCGCAGATGGTGCCTTGGTGAACGAGCTCTACAGTTTGCTTCGTGACCAGGATCCTATTGTGGTTGTGAACTGTCTGAGAGCCTTGGAAGAGATCTTGAAGAAGGAGGGAGGAGTTGTCATCAACAAACCCATTGCCCATCATCTCCTCAACAGGTTTGTTTTCTTTAACATCAACATGGTGCTGGAAGTTCCTCTTGTTCTTGTATTTTCTCTGCAGAGCAGGTGTTTCTGGCCTTGGAGTCAAGCACCCAAAGGTGGAGGTGCCCATCCTAAGATAAACTAAATCGCTTTTAGGCTGAAGTCTTAAGAGTAATCTGGGATGCCCTGCTTTTCCAGGGAGTCTTTGCATCAGCTAATGGTTTGTTTTGTAATTGTAGGTTAATGTGATTAGGGTTTTTTTTATTTTTTAGGGATAATACTCATGATATATTTGTGGGACAGGTATGTTCCAGTATGTGTCTCCAGATCCATTGAAAGATAAATAATTTATCCATTACTTGAAGAAATTAACTTTTCTGCAGATAATTCTACATGAGCTGGAAAAAGAGGAGTATTGCTCTGCCCAGGGTTCTTGTCAGTGTTGCTGTCTGGCTTACCCATCATCAAAAGTGCCCGTGCCTGATACAGGGCAATTCTCTTGAGACAAAAGTGTGGTACCTACTTGGTTTGAAACAAACCCTGTAAGAAACTCAGAGGCTGAGGCCTCTGCTCTGCACAGCACAGATCTTTGTGCACTCCCTGACTCCTGCACACTCTGTCTGTTCTCCTGGCAGGATGCCTGACCTGGATCAGTGGGGGCAGAGCGAGGTGCTCACCTTCCTGCTGCGCTACCGACCCCGCAGCGAGGAGGAGCTCTTCGACATCCTCAACCTGCTCGATGGGTACCTCAAAAGCAGCAGCCCCAGCGTCGTCATGGCAGCCACCAAGCTCTTCCTGGTGCTGGCCAGGGAGTACCCAGATGTGCAGGCAGATGTTCTGGTGCGAGTGAAGGGCCCGCTGCTGTCTGCCTGCACCTCGGAGAGCCGGGAGCTCTGCTTCACCGCGCTCTGCCACGTGCGCCAGGTCCTCGGGAGCCTGCCCGGCCACTTCAGCAGCCACTACAAAAAGTTCTTCTGCTCGTACTCAGAGCCCCACTACATCAAATGCCAGAAGATGGAGATCCTGTGTGAGCTGGTGAATGATGAGAATGTGCAGCAGGTGCTGGAGGAGCTGAAGGGTTACTGCACTGACGTGTCGGAGGAGCTCGCCCAAGGGGCCATCTTTGCCATAGGTAAGAGCTGTGCCTCGCCTGGACCTTCCAGGTGGGCTGTTCTCTGCTGAACTGCATCTGGACAAACTCCAAATCACTGCTCTGTGCTGCAGCAGTACAGACACCAGCCTCCCCAGCAGTGTTTTGTGTCAGTGTGTTTCTAAACCACAGCTGGGCTGATTCTTTTGGAAGTCCTGGCATTGAGCTGCTTCAGGTTGTACAGAAAGTCCTTAATCTCGTGTTCTTGATGAGATGCTTTAAAGAAATTTTGTTATTTCTTCCTATTTATGAGCCTCATGGGGTTGAATGAAGCTGTGTAGTGGGTGGAGGAGCTCTGATATTTGCTTGTTCTGTGAGTCGTGATTTGGGGCGCTTTGGTTTTGGTTTGTAAGCTTTAAAATAGGTGAGTTTTTAAGTATTCATAAGGAGAGAGCTGGGGGTGCTAAAGTGCTTTTCTTAATGTATTACATTTAAGGAAAGTGCAGAAATCCTCTGAGGCATGGCCTCAAAAAAGGAACGTGTCCCTTGTTTGGAGAACAAGCTCATTTGACCACACTTTCATAAATGGTAGTCAGAAAGGAAAAGAGAAAGACTGTTCCTTTAAAGTCAGTTCATGATGAATAGTTGGGCTCATGGTTCCTATTTCACTGATAAAAGGTTGAATTTTATGTCTTTTTGGCATCCTGGCAGGCAACATTGCCAGGACATACACAGAGCAGTGCGTGGGGATTCTGACAGAGCTCCTGGGGCTTCAGCAGGAACACATCACTTCAGGTAACCCACCATCTGCAGGCTGCTTGCCTGGCTCATGCCTTCAGGAAGTAACCTTGATGGGGCTTGTGATCACAAACCCAAGGCTCTCAAAGGCACTTGGCTTTTTAATTTAATTAGTACCTTGATGTGGAAGTTTTCCTGGTGGGTTTAGGGGTATAAAGTGTGTTCCTTCCATAGGAAGGAGAAGATGGTTTTAGCTGCGTTCATGGTCCTTTCTGGCTGTCACCTGCTGAATTAGGGAGTGAGTGACTCAGCAGAGACATTATAATGTCTATTTGAGGGCCAAGATGATTAATAAGTCTTTTAAATCTCTGTGATTTCCATGCCTCATATAATAGTCTGATTCAACTGTACCCAGGCTTCTTTTTGTCTTCGGCTGCCCTCAGATCTACCTTCACATCACTGCTGTTCCTGCTGCTCTCTTTTAACTGGTTTTGCTCAGTTTTGAAAACCACACACTGCCTTCAGCTGTTCCATTAGATCTCAGGAACTGCTGGTGTTTCTGAGTGGGCAGCAGAACCTTTAAAATTTTGACGTAAGGTTCACGAGACTCGTTTTGAATTTGGGTTAGTTTAATTTGTCATTCTGACCTCGTGTGTCTGAAGCATCGTGAGTCAGTGTCCTTTTAAAGGCTGGCAATGTCCAGAAGAGAGATTGCTTTCCAGCAGCCAGAGGAACAATCTGAAGTCTCAGGGCTTTATTTTAGACTCGGTGCAGCTTTGCTCTGACAAACACAGTGTCATGGGACTTGGAAGGAGGGTGTCTCAAATCATAGTCATGAGCAGGGCGCTGACTTTCTTGGCTAAGATTTGCAGAGTCTCTTGAGTGGGGGGCTTTGAAATTATTTTTTTCCCCCCTAGTAGTTTTTATAAGCCTTGGGAATGCTGATAACTTGGTTTCCTTGCAGCGGTGGTCCGGGCTTTCCGGGACCTGGCTTGGCTGTGTCCCCAGTGCACAGATGCCGTGTGCCAGGCACTGCCTGGCTGTGAGGACACCATCCAGGACAGCGAGGTGAGGGTTGCTTTTCCTTTGCCTCGAGACTGGGGGCAAAAATCAGAAATCTCCAGACTTGTTCTCTCAGTCTGTTTATTTCATGCCAGCACCATCTTCCTGGCACACAGCACCCTTTTGCTGTTTTTCCTGTGGTTCCCTCAGGGCAAGCAAGCACTGATCTGGCTCCTGGGCACACATGGGGAGAAGGTCCCGAACGCTCCCTATGTTTTGGAGGACTTTGTGGAGAACGTGAAGTCAGAGATGTTCCCAGCAGTGAAGATGGAGCTCCTGACTGCGCTGGTGCGACTGTTCCTCTCTCGCCCTGCTGAGTGCCAGGACATGCTGGGCAGGCTGCTCTACTACTGCATAGGTGTGTTCCCTTCCTTCTCTCCCACTGAGGCTGTGCTACAGGCTTTTTGGGACCTGGATTGGCTTTATCCCCAGCGCATGGATGCTGTGTGAGCATCCTGGCTCTAAGGAGACCATGCAGGATGGGCATGAGGTGGCTTTATGCCTTAGGCTGCTGTTTGGCCCCTGGCTGCCTGGCTGGAGAGTGTAGAATCATAGAATTGTGGAATGGGTTGGGTGGGAAGGGACCTTAAAGCTCATCTCACTCCACTCCCCTGTTGTGGGCAGGGGCACCTTCCACTATCCCAGGTGGCTCCAACCTGGCCTTGGACACTTCCAGGGATGGGGCAGCCACAGCTTCTCTGGGCACCCTGTGCCAGGGCATCACCACCCTCTGAGTAAAGAATTTCTTCCTAATATCCAATCTGACCCTCCTCTCTGTCAGTTTAAAACCATTCCCCCTTTTCCTGTCACTATCTGCCCCTAAACAGACTCAGGCTGTCTCATTGAAAATCTGTTTTTAGTAATTAAGGGTTAGTACTCTGGGGAGATCTGAGTGATAGAATTATCCATAATTTCCGTCTCTCTGATCCCCAGAGGAGGAGATGGATATGGCAGTACGAGACCGTGGATTGTTCTACTATCGCCTTCTGCAGTCTGGGGTGGAAGAAGTGAAACGGGTCCTGTGTAGCCCCAAGTCTGATCCCTCTCTGGGGCTTCTGGGGAACCAAACCAAGCAGCCTGTGAATGCGTGGGCTTGGGAGTTTAACACTCTAGTGCCAGTTTATGGCAGAGAACGCTGGGCACTCGCCACTGCCCACCAGCCTGTGGAGCCCTCCTACTCTTGTCCTCCTTGTACTGACTCCAGGAACAGAGACACAGGTAACCTGCCCCATCTTCCTCTGAGGTCCATTTCCCCTTGTCAGTAGATCATGGAATCATGGAAACATTGAATGGTTTGGGTTGGAAGGGACCTTGAAGGTCATCTTGTTCCAACCCCCTGTCATGGGCAGGGACACCTTCCACTACCCCAGGTTGCTCCAAGCCCTGTCCAACCTGGCCTTGGACACTTCAGGGATGGGGCAGCCACAGCTTCTCTGGGCAACCAAAATGTTCCCGCGTGGGTTGTTTGGAACGAAGTCACAGTGCTATGGGAATGCTGACTTAGTGTTCTGGCTGCCTTGTGCAGAGTGTGGCTGGTCACCACCTCAGGGGATGCTGCTGATGGCACTGGGATTCCAGCTGCCTTCCTCTGCTGGCTCCATAAAATGTGCTTTGTGAAACTGGGAGCTGCATCTCACATGTTTGTGGTTTCATTTCAGAGTCATTGATTTCCGAGGGGAATAAAGAAGTCCTCAAGGTTCAGCCTGACCCAGGCAGCCTGAGCTTGATTCCTGATGTTTTCCTGGCTGCAGAACAGTTTGAGAAGACCTGGCTGAGCTTGGACACGAGCTGCCACCTCTCTCTGCCCTGGTGTGGGCCTGTCCCTCCAGACACCATCCAGACAGCCCTTCATGTTGTCCACATCCAGACTATTGCCATGAGCAAAGCTGGTGCCCAGCCCTGGAAAGCTTATCTGAGTGCTCAGGATGACACAGGCTGCCTCTTCCTCACAGAGCTCTTGCTCGAGGCAGCAGATTCAGAGCTGCAGGTCTCTGTGAAGCAGAGTGAGGCAAAGCCAGAGGCACTGCAGTCCTTCATCTCGGCCCTGAGGACAGTCCTGGAGGCAGTGGCTGGACTGGGATCCTGACTGGTCCCTGCTCCCAGCAGGATGCCTGCTTGGGGCACAGGAAAAGTTGATTTCTCTGGCTTCATTTGCCATACCTGATGCTGGTTTGGTGCTTTTAAACTGCAGGAGTGTTGGCAGCCCTTTCCTGGGCCAAGGAAGCACGTGTGGTGTGGGGGGGCTGCAGCTGGAGCTGGTGACAGGGCAGGGGAAAGGACAAGGTCGTTCTGGAGTGAGTCACAGAACTGGTGGCATCAGTGGTGGTTGTCATGAGACACCAACGTCACTGATGGAACCAGAAAGGAGCAGAATTCAGGGATGTGTTTTGGAGAGTTTTTTTCCTGAGAATTATAAATAATTCAAGAAACAGTTCAGAGGCACGAGGACTCTGCTATGTGCCTCACATTAAGAGCAACAGTGCAGTGAGGAGAGAGTATTCCATTCTTGACTTGTTTTACATGTGATTTAGTTTTCTGTCTGATAGAAGGATTTTTATAGTATCTTCCCTCAGGGGTGAACAGAGCTGTGCTGTGTCAGAGATGGGAAGACAGGGTACATCCTGCTCACCAGAACCAGCATATTTCACTTTCAAGAGAAAGAAATGCATTTTGTAGTTGAAATGTGTTACTGAGGTCATGAATTGCCCTCTCTGAGTTCCCCTCCAGCTCCCTGTGCTGTTGCCATACTGAAGAGGCTCCTTGATTGAGGGTGATGCACACAGGTTACTCTGACAGGGCTTTGTGGTACTCTGTAATGAGCACAGGCTTCTTTAACCCCATTCTGTAAGGTTTCTTGTAATTTTTAATTTATGACTGTATTGTACCTTCAGGTCACAGTATGCCTTCTGTGCACATCACTGAAACAACTGCTGTCACTGTTAAACAGCAGGTTTTAGACTTGATTTCTGATTTTCCTAATAAAACTGTGAAACCATTCTTGGCTGATTTCTGGAGTATTTGTTCCTTCAACTCTCAAGTCTGCAGGATGGAGTGATCTCATCACTGCTGTGGATCTGGACAGATCTGCAGTCCAGCTCCTGCCTGTGTCCAACAGGGCTTTTCTCTCTGAACTCTCTTGAAACAAAGCTTTAAGAAGCCATTGGGCAATAATTAATTTCAGTCTCATGTGCCAAATTACTGTTAACAGGTGACCTACCTATGGGTGAACTCAAAGGTAGATCAATCAGCTGTGGAGGAGGAGTAGCAGAGCTCTTACTAACAGTTTCCACTGTTGTGTTGTGTCCCTGTTCTTAGGAAGAGCTGCACTGGAGCATTGACATTACACAGTTTTCAGGAAACGAGCTGATAATTGGTAATCCTTCATTTACTCTGTTGTGGCTAAACCAAGTCTGGGCTCTGAGAAGGGACTTGGAGCTTCCAGCCTTTATCCAGACTCCTTTCTTGGTGAATGAACAGGTCAGCAGTCGTTAATAGCTTCTAAATACCTCATTTCAGCTGATCTTAACAAAAATACCTTAATTTGAAACTAAACCATGCCCATAGCTGTATAGCTGCAGGAGCACAGCTTTGCTAAACAAAGTCTTAATGAGATCAGCATCAAACTTCACATTTGCTTCTCTGTCTCAGGGTTTAACTCCTTATTTCAGGATCTCGGGAGCTCACCTTCCTCCCTTCATGAGAATCAAAATAATGAAGGATGTGCCATACAAAAAGCAGCTTTACAGACCCCACTTGGGGTGTTCTGCCAGGGGAAAGCCACGTTGGACAGGGCTTAGAGCAACCTGATCTAGTGCAAGGTGTCCCTGTCCATGGAAGGGAGTGGAATGGGATGAGCTTTAAGGTCCCTTCCCACCCAAACCATTCTGTTTTCTGGGGTCTATGTGCTCTATGTCCAGCAGTGCTCTCGGCCCCTCCTGGAAACTACTTTCCTTTTCTCTCAAGGCAAAACCTGCTCATGATTGTAACTGAAGAGCCTGAAGGGGAACTGTGGATTTTCCATGGTGTTTTACGGACTATTGTACTCACAGCATCTTCCAAGCTTGAAGCCTCCCCAGTGAAGTGCAGCCCCCAGGGACATGGGTGGTCTGCAGTTGCCCCCCGTGCTCACCCCTATGGGCCTCTGGCAGTGATGGCTGGACACGTTGCTCAAGAAATGGGGATGCTGAGGTGCTGGGAGTGATCTCCAAGGTGTGACCACCCCTGTGGCCCAGTGCTCACCCAGCTGGGCACACGGGGGGCTCCTGCCCCACTCGCTGTGCCCACCCCACTGTGACACCCCACGCGAGGAGTGTGTGGTTTCCAAAGAGGGTGCCAGGGCTCCATGCTGTGTGTTTTGTTGTGTTATTTGCCCGTGGTATCTGGCTACGTCCTAATTTCCTTTAAGGCTCGTGATGAAGTCAGTAAACCACAGCCTGCCACCAGTGCTCCCCGGCCGGTGCCTTCCGCTGCGCACGCACTGACATGTCCCTTCCCGGGGGGGTCAGGCCGGGAGCGCTCTGTCTCCAGCAGCATGGACCAAAGGGAGATCCTGCTACAAAACCTGGAAAGGGCCCAAGGCAAGAAGCTCAACCGAGGAGAGTTTGCAGAAGAGTTTTTGGTGAGTTTGCTCGAGGCTCCGCTCGGTGTTTCTGCTCATTTTGAAGGGAATCGCTCGGTCGTTTCTCGAACAGGGACAAGGTTTGCTTGTGACAGTAAGATTTCTCTAGGGGGTTTGTCATAAAAAGTCACCCATGAGTTAACTAGGCTAAAAGGAATGTAAAGACACAAGAAGAATTTAATAGTTTGCATTTGAACTGTTTGCTTTTTAACTAATTACCCGAGTGCTTCCTGTTTTCTGCCTTGTGAATGCACTTGTCAAGACACAGTTTCACTTTGCCTGGTACCAGAACTGGGGGTACAGGGAGGAATATGGAGCCTCTGCCCCTTCTGCCCGTTGCAATCTGTTATACCTGTGACACACGTGTTCCTGCCAGGGATCTCCACTTGCTCCATGAATTAGCTTTTCATTCTTTCAATAGAGCACAGGTTGCCCAGAGTAGCCGTGGCTGTCCCATCCCTGGAAGTGTTCAAAGCCGGGTTGGATGGGGCTTGGAGCAACTTGGAATAGTGGAAGGTGTCCCTGCCCGTGGCAGGGGGGTTGGAATGGGATGATCCTTAAGGTCTCTTCCAACCCGAACCATTCCATGATCTGGGATTTGTGTACTGTGTGTCCAGCACCCCCTGCATTCCACAGTGCTCAGCTAGTTGAGATCTCTTAAGTGCCCTGAATTTGTGAGCTCTCTGACATTTTATTTGTTGGGGTGCCAGGGAGAGGCTCAGCTGTCAATACACCATCTCAGGGCTAAGGCTGGTGGCTGGAGATGGCTCTTGGTGTGTCAGCTGGAGGCAGGTGGCTCTGACAGGCTGTCTGGACTGCTCTAAGAGGCAACACCATTGCCCAGCTTTAACAGACATAGAGAAGGGTAAAACTGTGAGATCTGAGATGTGCCAAACCCCAGACTGACCCCTGGCCCTGGCAGTGGGCTCCGGGAAGGCTCAGGGGTTACTGATGGGTCCCCAAGAGATCCAGTCCTGCTTTGTTGTACCAGCCAATTTTAGCACTTCAAACACTTGGGAAAAGCTGAGTGCTTGGTTTCCAGGTGTCTGGGGTGGAGGGAAGTGATTAATCTGAGTCTGCAGTGACAACCTGTTGTTCCATGGAACAAAGCGCTGTCACAGGCTGCTGAATTTCCCCTCCTGCTGCTGCATGTGTGAGGCAGCAGGCTCTGAGCCCTGGTGCACGGGCTGGCTCTAGCAGCCAAATGTATTCATTTCTGACCAAAATGGCAGGTAGAAGTGGTCAAGACTGCATTTCCTCTTGTATAGGATAAGATCTTCCCAGCATGGCCGAGTTTCTGGCCACTTCTGCAAGGCAAAACCCTTTCCAGGCCATTGTGTTGGCTTGTGTTTCCAAACTCGATAGAAATGTTCAGTGCCATTTCTCCATCCTAATTCCTGCCTTCTCCCTGTGTGACCAAGCATTTGTACATGCAAACTGTGGTGGTGTTACTGTAAATGACAAGGATTTTGTTGGACTCTTCTTTTTCTGTCTGTGTGGTCTCACAGACAGAGTTTGATCCTCACTGCTCTGCACACTGGAAGAGGCTCCCCAGGGTTTGGTCACGGCCCCAAGGCTGCCAGAGCTCAGGGAGAGTTTGGACAATGCTCTCAGGCATGTGGTGGGATTTTGGGGTGTCCTGTGCAGGGCCAGGAGTTGGACTTGATGATCCTTGTGGGTCCTTTCCAACTCAGGATATTCCATGATTCTGTGATTCTCACTCACTTTCTCATATGTAGGCATTTCCCAAGTGGTTTTAAGGCAGATTATTCAGGGATAGAAAAGTAAGATGATCTGGGGCCTCAGCTCTGGGAAGACTGGCTTCAGTACAGAGTGATGCTTCTTCCATGAAAGCTTACCCTGGAAGGAGGAAGGGGAGGATGTGACCAACACCAGAATTATTCAGAAGGTTACAGGGAAGTGGAGTCTACAAAACCTACCCTGCTCCCAGAGTGCCTGCCCTATGTTCTTAATTAATAGAGACTGGACATGTGGACTGCCCTGGGCCTCCTGTACCTTCTTCCTGACTCATTCCACCAGGGCTGTGAGATGTGACTCCTGGGGTATTGTGGCTGAATTTAGTGTTTTAAAACAGTTTAATATCAAAAACTAGCAACCCTCACTTGGAAAAAAAATATGAAAGAAGAAGTGCAAGGATGGTGTTTTCAAAGTTGATGGTAATGAACAGTGTGTGCTATTTAGAAGCTGATGGCAGTGAAATAAAATTCTATGCTTTGGCAGCAAAAAGATGCTTCAACTCTCTGTGAGTGCTGCAGATTTATCCTGGAAGTGAGAGGAGAGATTTGCAGCCCTAGGGGTCTGTCCCAGGACCCTTCTCCCTTCTCTTTCATCAGCTCATGTAGCTACTCTGCTCCAAATGCTTCTGCTCCCTCAGTGGTTTCAGCATCACTGTTTGCAGCTATGGATGGGAACACCTTTACAAAATGAGAAAAATCGTATCAATTTATCTGTCTTTTCTGATATAATTTGTTCAAGGTGGTTTAACATTGTCACTCCTCTTATCTGGGTGCCACTTGTACTGAGAATAATTTCCCTGTCTCACTTGTGAGGGCGATGCCTTGTGTCACTTCAGAAGCTGACGTGTGGGCACTGCCTCAGCACACACTTTCCATTCTTCAGAAGCCTGTGCTGGGACTCTCAGGTGGTTCTGTCTCTATTCTTGCTCTGAGTATCTTGAGAAAAGCCACTCAGGAAAGAATTAATGGTACAGACCTTGCTTTTTGGTAGGAAATCTTAACCCTCGAGACCTTCATGTGCTCTCTAGTAGTGTGCTGGATGTAGCATGTCTGCTGTAATTTGTTCCATTCTTTTATCACAGAAGCTGAAAAGGCAGTCAACAAAGTACAGGTCAGATAAAATCTACCCTACAGCAGCGTCTGAGCAACCAGAGAATGTCAAGAAGAACAGATACAAGGACATCTTACCTTGTAGGTTGGAAATGGCACTTGTCTCTGTTCAGGCTTTTGTTTTTCCAGCTCCAGTCTGTTCTCATCCTTTAGTACCTGCCTGCACAGTGTGTGAGCATCTCACTGCTCTCTGTTGGCCTTGAATCCTGCTGTTCAGATTTAAGGCTTTGGCTGGTGCATTCCATGTTCTGGGAGACTTTGGCACACGGTGGGATTTTAGGGATGTCCTGTGCAGGGTCAGGAGTTGGACTAGATGATCCTTGTGAGTCCCTTCCAGCTCAGGATGTTTTATGATTCTGTGTTATGTCTAGAGACAGAAGAACTGTTATTGACTAGGAAATACATCCCTCAATGATTGTCCTTGCAAGCTTTCTAGGTAGCATTGCAAGCACTTTGTAGAAAATGGCTTTGGACAAAGATGTCTCCACGATGCACAAAGCAGACTACAGGCAAAACCTGCTGTGCCTTGTCCTGCTTGATGCAGTGGTGTCCAAGGGACAGTCTGTCCCAGGATCAGGGCAGACTGTCCCTTTCCTACATCCAAGCTCAGAGAAAAAATAAATCATAGAATCGTTAAGATTGGAGAAGACCTCCAAGATCATCGAGTCCAACCTTCAAACCTTTGTGTCTAACCCCACAGACCCGGTTTGAGCCTGTCAGATGCAGTGCTGGGTGATTGGAAGCTTGGCTTGCTGCCTGGCCAGAGGGGATCAGTGTTGCACTGGGGGAGTGGCAGCACCTGCAGCTCTCTCCTAAGCCCTCTCCCCCACCCCAAAAGGAGCTTGTCCCTCCCATGTGTGGGGGCAGTTCTGGGCAGGGCTGTGGGAAGTGTGGGAGGGGACATCACCTGCTCTGGGATGGGCTCTCTGATGTAAGTGCTCCTCCAAAGCACCTTGTGCTGCACTCTGAGGAGCTCAGTGACCATGAAATACAGACCCTGACTCCTGCTGCTTCTGCTTTTGTGCCTGCAGTTGACCACAGCAGAGTGGAGTTGTCCCTGATTACATCTGACACAGATTCTCATTACATCAATGCCAACTTCATCAAGGTACTGCCTCTTTCACAGCGTTTTGCCCTGCAGAGGTGTTTGTGTTGTGCCAGGAGGAGCAGTTTCTGGGCTGTGCTCAAGGATAACTGACATAAGATGTGCAAAACCATTGAGTCCCCCAAAAACACCCCGTGCAGCACAGAGGCACCAGGCTACAGGGCAAGGGACATGTGCTTGCCTGGGGTGGGTGGTGGAACAACTTGTGGTTCACAGCCCCAACTTCCTCGTCAGCGTTGCTGCCTTTGGTGGGTGACAGTGGTGCAAAACTGCCGTGGCCAGAGTTGCTTTGGCCAAAACCAGAGCAGAGGCAGGAAACCTTGCACTGCAGCACTGCTGAGACCTGCTGCAGGGTGAGCAATGGCACAGGTCAGCGTGGGCTGGGTCTCCATCAGGAGCTCCACGTGTTGTGGGACTGCTGTGCCTACAACCCTCCTCTGATTCACTGATAGATGGATACATTAGATATATGGATGATAGACAGATAGATAGATAGATAGATAGATAGATAGATAGATAGATAGATAGATAGATAGATAGATAGACAGACAGATAGATAGATGGTTTCCTTCATTCTCCACAACAGTGACCCAGGGCTCTGTGTAACACATTTACACAAGAAGAGACCTTCCCAACGGGATCATGGTTCATTCTTTGACCAACAGCCACAGAGCTGCAGCAGCCACATCACCTTCAAGCTCCCACATGCACTGCAAGAACTGGTGGGAGTCTGTGGGAGCAGCTCAACCTCAGCTCCCTGGCTTGACCCTGCCTTTGGGAGGTTTGCTCACCATTGCTTGGTTTAATGTGGGTGCCTAATATTCACCTATATAATAGTCCTTCAAATCCTTAATGGGCTCATTGAATAGAAATAAATTCAGAGAGAGAAATGACTTTATTTCTGCTAGTGAACTATGCACAGATGTCTCCATGTCTGGTTTGAATGTTCTAGGGTGTCTATGGTCCAAGAGCATACATTGCCACCCAGGGTCCTCTACCCACTACTGTCATTGACTTTTGGAGGATGATTTGGGAGTATGAAGTCCAGGTAAGGTGCAGATTTATATTTAAAGTTTGTGTGTCTTCTTTTTTTTTTTTTTAAGAAACATTTTCATACAGCCAGAAGTCCTTTGTGAGTCTGCAGTCAGTGGGAGTGTCAGGGTTTGACTCCAGATGTTGTGTGGGCCCCACATCCCTCCATCAGCCTCCTCTGCCAGGAGTCTGCTGGTGGCTGTCTCTGCCTTTGGGCTCTGAGTGGGGAGGTCCCTGTGCCCAGACTGGTGATGCCCCCAGTTTGACTCACCTGGCACTCAGGGCTCGGGGGAAAGCAGCCCACAGACCTTCATCATTGCTGATAAGTAGCTGCAAGTGGTGAGTTTGATTTTGTGTCTGGATAAAAAACTTGTGTTCAGATTTTTCTGATGAACCTTCTTTCTGCAGGTCGTGGTCATGGCTTGTATGGAGTTTGAAATGGGGAAGGTGAGTAGTGTGTCAGAGATGGCCTCTGCTGTGACAGTGCCAGGCCAGGGTGAGAGATGCAGGTTTTATTAAATCTCATTAGTGACAGCAAGTTTCTGTTTGATATGAGCTGTTTCCTGAGTCTCCAGCTGCAAATGGTCTAGTGGGAGGTGTCCCTGCCCTTGGCAGGGGGTTGGAATGAAATGATCTTTCAGGTTCCTTTCAACCCAAACCATTCTGTAATTCTATGAAATTCTTCAGCCGTTTCCAGTAGCATAAAGAGCCTCTCTGGAAAGGGAAAACAAGCAGCAGTGGCTCCAGGCAAAGGGAGGCTGGAGCTGACCAGCAGTGAAAGCTGAGCATCTTCCCAGCACGAATTTTATCCTGAAAAGTGAGACAGGAGACAACACAGCTGGGCCAATGGGGAATAAATAACCAAACACGTTCTGCTTCTCCCAACAGAAGAAGTGTGAGCGGTACTGGGCGGAGGTGGACGGGTCCCCCCTGCACTGTGGCCCCTTCTCCATCACCTGTGTGAGTGCAGCCACCACAGCACCGTGTCCTGTCACCACCCAAATCCCATGGCACCCACAGAAAATGTGACTCTGACTTCTTGTTCTGCAGGAAGCTGAGGAGAAGAGGAATGAGTATGTGATTAGGACTTTGAGGGTGACCCTCAATGAGGTAAGTAGGAAAGGTCAAGGCAGGAAATGCATCTTGGCTGGCTTTATTATATAAATAATATATTCAAGTACGGCACATTTTGTGCAGAAAATTTTACGCTGCTCAAGCTGCTGATTTAGATTTGACAGCAGTTGAGGGAACAAAGAAAGTAAAAGATTAATTAACTGAAACCTCAGTTTCTTGAGCTTTTTGTCAGTCGTGGCAAATCAGACCCCGGGTAAGTGAAACCAACCAGTAACGTCAAGAATGTCATCAAATGGAAATGCTGCAACTGCAGTAAAATCAGCTGCAAACTGCTCCTGTGCCCTTTGCCTACTGATGCAGATGGGAACTGGAGATGTCTGCAGCAATCCAGCTTCCCCCTGCTGTGCCAACATCCCTCTCTGTGCCTGCAGGAGCTGTGGCAGCATCCCCTCGGTGGCTCCCCTGCCAGCTCTCTCCTCTTGCAGGTAACCCACACCATCCACCAGTTCCACTACAAAAACTGGCCAGACCACCACGTCCCCTCATCCATTGACCCCATCCTGGAGCTCATCAGGGAGATTCGCTGCTACCAGCCAGATGACAGTGTCCCTGTCTGCATCCACTGCAGGTGGGTGAGGTGGCTACCAGCCCCAAGTGCCACATGTGCATGTCTTTTAAATCCCTCCAGGGATGGAGACTCCACCACGGCCCTGGGCAGCTGTGCCAGGGCTGGACAATCCTTTCAGTGAAGAAATTTTCCTGGTACCCAATCTAAACCTCCCCTGGCACAACTCGAGGCTGTTTCCCCTTGTCCTGTCACTTGTTACCTGGGAGAAGAGACTGTCCCGCTACTGGCTGTAACCTGGTAGTTGTAGAGAGTGAGAAGGGCTAGTTAAGAGACTGGTTAAATGACTGTGGCTGTCATTGCAGTGCTGGCTGTGGGAGAACAGGCGTCATCTGTGCCATTGACTACACCCAGAAGCTGCTGAAGGACGGGGTGAGTGCCAACCTTGGGATGGCATCTGCCTCCCTCTGTCTCTCCCTCACCTTCTCTCTCCCTTTTCCCCCCTCTAAATGCATACAGATGTATTTCAGGGCACAGCCAGGAATGGGAGCTCCCCACAGCCTGACTGGAGAAGGGCAGTGGCCAAACTGCTGATATCCCATTCCCAGTTTTTGCTTCTTTCCCTTTAGGCTCTGCCACTGCTCCCTTCCCATCCCAATGCAACAGCATCACACTGATGGGGCAGATCAACCCCTCCACTGCTCCCTCTGGCCAGTCCTTCACCTCACAGGGCCTGGCTGTGCACAGACCTTCACTCTTCAACACAACTTCAGTGTCTCTGGTGGTCTCTCCACACCTGCATATCAGACACCCAGTGTTTCCAAACTAACACCTTGCTTTCCTGTGACTCACCAATAATGATGCACAGGCAGCAATCCCTGGCCTCAGGGCAGGTTGCTGGGACTCTGTGTTCTGTTGCACAGTTCCCTGAATCCATCCCTCTGGGAAATCAGTGTCCTGTCCTTCCTGCTTTCTACAGCTCTTACCAGGGCTGTTATAGAAAGGGTATTTTCTGTGCAGTGTGAGACAGGAGGGAGGAGGCTGGTTTGTAATCAAAAATAGCACTTTAGTCAGGTCCTTTGTTAAAAATTCTTGCAATAGCAAGCCTGGATTTCAGATACTGCTCTGAACTGCATCAGGACTTGGAAGCTACTTGGAATTAAACCTGTCTGTAATTTTTATCAGAGAAATCATAGAAAGGACCTTAAAGCTCATCTTGTTCCACCCTGCCATGGGCAGGGACACCTTCCACTATCCCAGGTTGCTCCAACCTGGCCTTGGACACTTCCAGGGATGGGGCAGCCACAGCTTCTCTGGGCAACCTGTGCCAGGGTCTCCCCACCCTCACAGGGAAAAGTTTCTTCCCAAAATCTAATTTAAATCTCTTCTCTTTTAATTTAAAATAATTTTGTTTTTTCTTTTTCTCACAAGATTTTTCCTGTGAACTTCAGTGTTTTCAGTCTGATCCAGGAAATGCGCACACAAAGGCCTTGCATAGTGCAGACCAAGGTATGTTTGGGAAATCTCACCAACTGGTCTGTTCTCCATCCTGGGATCAGGAGGGTTTGCAGGATGGGAACCCGGAGATGTTGTGCTGGTGGGAGCTGGGGTGTGGAGATGTTCTGCAAAGCCCCTTTTCTGAACAGAACAACGATTTTGCAGAAATTAATTTGGTAGCTGATCTTTTCCTTGTAGGCAGCTGGGACAGTGCTTGCAGTGTGATTTATTGAACGCTTACACTGTGAAACAAGAGACTGTCCAGGACATAAAGTGGGAAGTTTTCTCTGCTGAGACAGACTGAAGAGGAAGCTCAATGCAGAACACTGTATTTGTGCACCCAAAAAACCCCCAAATGCTTCAGTCTGAACCTTGTGAAAGTTGTGGTTTCTGCCTCTTCTGAGAATTCACACCCTGCCAACGGACAGGAAAGTGGCAGCTTCTCTCAGAAGTGATGCTTATTTTGGGCAGAGGTGACAATTTTCAGGTACTACAGGTGCTGGCTCTCATGTTGTTTGTTTGTCTGGAATGCAGGAGCAGTATGAGCTGGTTTATGATGTGGTGATCGAGCTCTTCAAAAGGCAGATTAAAGCACTCGATGCCCAGAAAGATTCTGCTGCTTCACAGGTAAGTCCCAGGACAAACACCCTGCCTCTTGCAGCCTGGGCATGACAGCCCTAATCCTAATTCCTGCTGCAGACCTGGGATGAATCCCTGTGTCTTCTGCTCTGCTTAATGCCCAGACTGAGTCTCTTTTGAAGTTAACCCATGAAAATCCAGCTCTTCCCCTGAGTGTGCAATGCTTATCACACGCAAGACCTAAGTTTTCTTTGGTCTCAAACCCATTTTTTATTTTCTATATATTTTTATAATCATTTAATGCCATGAGTGAATAGAAAACCACCAGCTTTCTACAGTAGTGGCTGATTTACATGGGGATGTGTCAGTAAAACTCGTTTTCATGGAGTGCTTGCAAGCAACTGAGGGACTTTCAGACCAGGCTGGGAAGGTCCAGGTTGGGAAGCTTGGAAGCACAAGGCAGTGTGGCTGAAAGTGCTACTTGGTGGGTTGCTGATGAGACAATCAGCATTACAGCCTGTCTGTGGGAGAGCAGAGGGTAAAATATCTTGTGCCAAAACATGGCAAAGTCTTTCAAATCCGCTACACCTCCAAGGAGAAATTACAAACAGGAACTTCCAAAGCATCCCTGGTCAAGATTTTCTTTGCCTCAGTTTTGCTGTGGGGTTTTCAGGAGGTTCCAAGCCAGAGCTGAGTGAGAAAACAGCTGGAAAAAGGCTTTTTGTGTGTGCTATGGGCAGTGTATGAGCAAAGGAGATGCAGGACTGGGTTGACACAAAATCCAGAGAACCTTTCAAGCCCGGATGTGGTTTTGTGACTCCTGCCCAAACCTCTCACCCCCACAATCCTCCCCATCCTCTGAGGGCACTGGGGATGGCCATGAACTGGTGTCACAAATGAAACCAGTACCCAACTTGCCCAACCACACGTGGGTTCCTGAAGGCAGAGAACTCTGCACGGGCTGCCAGGCAGCTGTTTGGCACAGCTGGATGGTTGTACCCTTATTCCAAAAACGTGCTGGCAGGAATTGCTCCTCAGGAGGTTCTGTTTTCAGCTCCAGCTTGCTGTTTTCAAGCTGGTGCTTCTCATTTCCCAACTGTATTAATAATTAGGAGTAGTTGGTACAAATTTGAGCTCCTGAAGCACCATGGTGGTGTTCTTTGCATTCTCCAATATTTTCCAACATTTTCTTTCCCCAGGTACAAGCAGGGCATCCTGTGGCCAAGCCACTCCTGACTCCAGTAGAAGACATTTATGGTCTGAGTTTACTCACCTGGTAAGGCCACAGCAAAGTATCCCTGCACTTGTATTTGCAGTCACCCACATGGTCTCAGGAAGAAACTTTTTAATGTGTGCTTTGGGAAACAGTTCTTTGGATGTGGCATTTCTGTTGTCAGGGTCTGCAGTCTCCCTTGAGTCCCACTTTGACTCTCCTGTTTGTTCATAACTTAACTCATAGAGCATAAAGATTGGAAAAACTTTTTAAGATCATTAAGTCCAGCCAATTAACCCAGCACTGCCAGATCCACCACTGAACTGTGTCCCCAAGTGCCACATCTACATGTTTTTTGAACACTTCCAGGGACAATGATTCAACCACTTCCCTAAGCAGCCTGTTCCAATGCCTGATCACCCTTTCAGTGAAGAAATTTTCCCTAAGTTCTTAGTAATTCCTGCTGTTCTCACTGCTGTGTCCCTGAGACTGTCTCAGCTTCTTCCCTGTGTGCCATCACCTGCCCCTCTCTGCTGCCCTGGGCACTGTTTCATGTTGTGCTTCCCTGTTGTCTCACATTTGAACTGAAAACAGTGTAAGACAGTATAAAAAAGGATCATGCATATGGAGACACCCCAAAACTGGGCGTCCCAGCCCTCTGCCCACCATGGGATGTGCCCACACTGGTCCCATCTTCTCTCTGCACATGCCACTCCAGTGCCTCTTGCTGCGGGAATAACAATCCTTAGGAGTTCAGCCCCATCACAGACACCTTCCAAGGGTGGTGGGATCTTTCCATGGACATGTTTTGGGTTGCAGTGCCTGCTTTCTGTAAATAATTCTGCTTTTTGGTACAGTTTACTGATGTAAAGGGGCTTCCTCTCTTCACCATTTAATGGTGTTCAAATGGGGCACAGCTCATCCCTGTGCTCCTTTCTTGAGGCTGAGCTGAGGGAATTCCTGAGGGAATTGCTCCTAGGACCAACGGTGTGGGCTTTGTTAGTAGGCTCACAGAGACCTCTGAGCACTCAAAGGCTTTGACTCCACATCACGGTGCTTTATTGCAGCTCAGAGAGAGAGGAGAGCGATGTGGACCAACACGTTCCTCTAGGGCAGGATGTGCACCAACGTGTTCCTCCAGTGGTACAGAGCAAAGTGTCCCTGCCACCACTGTGTGCCACGGGAGCACAGGACAGCCCTGGCCGAGGAGTGCCCCCCATCAGACAGGCCATCTCCTTTGGTGCTTTGAACTTCATCAGCTGCAGGAAGGCGGCTGCTGTCCAGCCACGTGGGGCTGGGGACGCCCCTTGGAAACGCCGCAGCTGGGAGCTGGACCTGGACCCAAAGGGAGCAGGAGGGAGGGGGCCTGGTGGCAAAACACCTCTGACATGGACTGCATCGACCCCTTTAGTGCTGGGACAGTGGAGAGAAGACTGGGAATGGGATGGAGGGAATGCCAAGCCTGTTTGGAATTCACAGTGGCCAAATGCCGGTCACTCAAGCTTCCAGGATGGATTTTCTGCTGGGGACCTGAACCCCTCCAGACGAGAAGCACAAGGTCCCCCAAGCCACAGGAACCACAGGCAATGCCCTTACCCTTATCTCTGCTCTGCAGAAGATCCCTACTTCTCATCACTCTCTTCAGATGACCCCGTGTCTCCCGTGTTTTCTGAGTGCTTGTTGGAAAGGCAGGATGAGCTTCTCCCTTCTGGTGCTGCCAGTGCCCCACTGCAGCCCACCATAGCCAGCTCCCCATTGTCCCACCACGCTCCCCTGGATGAGGAGAGGATGTTCCCCCCAGGTAAGTGCTGCAGGGCTGGGGCACATGGGGCTGGATTGCTCTGGATTGCTGGAGGGAGCAGCCACCGTGGTCATCTGGTGTCCAGGCAAGGCTGGAGCTGCTCCTTGGGACTGTGCTCCCATGGGAGCTGAGGGAACAATTGTTTTCATCCTCACATTCTTTTCATCCTGCCTTAATTTTTTCCCATAAACATTTTTAGAATAGCATGATTTGGGGTTTTGTGTTATGCAGCTGCTCTAAGCCACTGTGTCACCTCAGAACAGCTCTCACAGGGAGGCAGGGACTGGTGCTGACACACCAGTTCTTACAACACAGAAGCATTCAGAAAGCTTCTAGAAATGTTGTTCTCTGAGGATGTAGTTTCCAGGTCAAAACCTACTCCTTTCTGCAGATTGTTTTGCAAGGGGACACTGAAATCTCACTGAGTTTGAGAGAGCCAGTTTCCAAGGGCCCTGACCAACCTGATCTAGTTGGTGACACACCTGCCCATGACAGGGGGTTGGAACTAGATAGTCTTTAAGATCCCTTCCAACCCAAATCATTCTATGATTCAACGTGTTTTGCCCAGATATGTAGCTTTAAAACCATCACCCACCATATGAGGAAGGCAGAATTATTCCTTTGTGCATTGGACATTTCCTGTTGTCCACACCTTTGGCACTTGGTCAGCTTTGTCCTTCAGCATTCAATGTCACAAAGACATGCTCATTATCCAGGTGCTCTTGGAAAGTCCTGGGTGTTGCAGCACAAGCCAAGCAGCAGCAGTACCACCAGCTGCTCATCATTTTCCCCTGTGCAATGGGAATTCTGCTGCCAACTCTGCTGGATGTCTGTCCCTGAGGCCACATAGCTGGTGAATTGGTGCTGAGAACTATTTGGATTTTTAAGCACAGTTCAGAGGTTTAACCATCACCTCTGGTGCAGAGCAGGAGCAGTCAGCTCCTCTACACAGGTCTGTAGTCCCCTTGCCATGTCTCTCCATGCAGGTAACCCATCTGTGTCTTTCCAATTAGTCACCTTGCCACAGCCAGATGATGATGATGAAGAAGAAGATGATGATGAAGATGACCCTCCACCCCTGCCCCAGCGCACCCCAGAGTCCTTTATTGTGGCCAATGAATTGGGTAAGTGCATTCCACAGTATTAAATGTGGAGCACTGAGGGCTCATCCCACATCTGTGTGGTTCCTTAGCTGCCTGCTACGGATGAGAAATGACCTCTCCTGTGTTCAATTGCTTCTAGGACAATTTCCTCTGGCCACTTCTGATTTTCAGCTTCCAGACAGAAATCCAAATATTGGAACCTCTTGGGAGTGGAGTGGTGAGTCTCACTCAGAGGAGTTTCATGACTCTGTGAGACTAAGATCATGTAAGGTAAGTAAGTGGCTTTTTCTCCTCCAGAACCATCCCTATGCCATTTTCCTTATCATGTTTCTTTCTGTGATACAGACCCTAGTCGTGGCACTTTGTACTTTTCACAAATTATTTCATAGAATCCCAGAATGGTTTGGGTGGGAAGGGACCTTAAAGCTCATCTCATTCCACCCGTTTCCATGGGCAGGGAACCTTCCACTAGATCAGGTTGCTCTAAGCCCCATCCCACTTGGCCTTTAACACTTCCAGGAATTTCACAGATCAGGACTGGAAGGAAGATGTGGCCTCAGTCAGACTCCTCCTTATCAACATCTGCTTTAATTCAAAAAATAACTTCTGGGGGTCCCAAGTCCCATACAAGGTAATAAACACATTGTCCCTGATTTAGAGAAGGATAATGAGGACAGGAGGTTAGTGTTTTGCTGAGGGTCACACAGCCCTGTGGAACAGACAGGAGCTGAACAAAATTTAGGCATCTCTTATCATCCCATAGCTGAATGACAGCTTTGTGAAGTGAAAGAATAAGACACAAGTCTGTTTTCCATTACATGAGTGTGGAGGTGTGTGTGGGAGAGTGTTTGCACATCACATCCTTTCCTCATCTTCTCTGGCTTCCTTGTGTTCAAGGGGATGACATTTGTTGTAGGAATTTTAAATATCTGCCTTGTTTTTTGTTTCCAGAGTGTGAAGCTTCGGAGACCCCTAACAGGTATAAGTTAAACACTGGATTAATCTTTGGAATCAAAGATCTGTTTTTTACTGAAGCTGCTTTATTTAGTAAATGTCATTAGGATTTGTGCTCAGTCCAATGGAAATTTTGCACTGCTAAATAGTTCTGCAACTAAATAGTTCTAACCAGAACCAGATACTTCTGCAACCAAATGAACTGGCAGTTCTATATTCCCTATTCACCTCCTCCCTCATCCTGTACGTGGTGGATGCTCCTTGCAGCCTCCTCTTTTGCTGCATGTTGTGTGTTTCCTTTGAGACAACTGCGATATGCTGGTTGGTTATAAAAAATATATAGACTTCTAAAGCCAGGTAACCTACTCTTTCATCTTTGCTTTCTCAGAGGCAGCCCGGGATCGCTCTGACTCTCCTCCCCCGCTTCCTGAAAGAACCCCGGAGTCATTTGTTCTCGCTGATGCAGCAAGTGAGTGCTGAGCTCTTTTCTCGGGATGTAACTGAGGGTTTATACTCACACCTAAACCTGGAGGTAGCTCAGATCGTAGTCCTGTTGTTCAAAGCATCACCAGGTAGTGCTTCAGGTCTTTACTACAAGAGAGATCAGCAGATAAAGAGAATAAACACAACCGGGGGACCTGCTGCAAATTTCTAGTAGTGGTGCATTGGAGGAAATGAAAAGCAAAAAGCAACAGCAAAGCACTTAGCAAAGAGCAGGAGGGTTTGTGAATGACCACTGAAAATACCTGGATGATGTATGTTCCCAGGTCTGCAGCCTGCTGCAAGAAATTCCCCGAGTCCTGCGGGTTTGGAGAACAAGGGTTCTGAAATATCATCCAAAGGGGCCATGAAATGCTTCAGGAGGAGCAAGGTAAAAGTAACAAAAGAAAGGGTGTTGAAAATAGAGAGGGTAAGAAAAGAGCTGGGTGTAGCACAGTGAATTCCCTTTATCGCAGTATCTGATCCACTGCTTCCTCATTTTTTTCCAAACAATCCTGGTTTTTTTTCTCTTTTTTTTTTTTTTTAACAGAGCTTGAAAATACTGAAAAACGTGAGAAAAAGTAAGTCTTCAGGGCTAAAGGGTTCTAGGGGGAATGTGAGCCCCAGCCTGGATTCTGCCAAGGCTATTTGGAGCATAAATAAGGAGTTTCTCATTAAGATCCCTTTGACCTAAAATTAGAATGCTTTTCTTGAAAACTGGACTGCCAAAAAATGTTTAAAGCACTCCTGAGCAAACATTTTTCAACCTCAATGATTCCATGATTCTATGAGTTCAACTCTTCAGGGAATTACCAGTGACCAACTGCTCCAATCTCGTTTTTTATTTCTAGGCATTTGCAGTCCATCTTCACTGACAAAATCATCAGAACCTGCCCCAACAAACCCTCTGAGGTCTTTCCTTAACTTTGGTATGTTTTTCTCTTTGTGTTTCGGTAGGAAGAACCTGCTTTTTGAAAGTCCGAATGCCAGGCAGAACTCTGACAAATTACTAATAATTCTCACTGGTTTTTTACACATTTACAGTTTTATTCACAACTACAGAATGTTGGTTTTCTAGTGTATCTTAAAGTTTAAGAAGGAACTGAAATTACAAGTATTCTCTAATACCTTGTTATCTTAAGGAATTACATAACCAACATCCATAACATATGGAATCTATTGCATTAAAATATACAATTTCTTCCTAGGCTTTGCAACTCGATTTTCAAAACCTAAAGGTCCAAGAAATCCACCCCCAACATGGAATATTTAGATGGATCTCATAGACTTGGTGTTGCAGATTTGTGAATTCCTCCTGATACACATGGAATGCTCATCCCAGTGAGGTTTCCATCAAAATAAACACATTAAAAGCTGTCATGTAGTATTGGCAGCTCAGGCACTACTTGCACACTCTTCAACTGAAGATTTAAAGCAAAGAAGAATAAAAAATGACTCACAGCTCCTGGTTAATTTACTACAGGATGGGAAGTCAAGCTGGGAATAGATATTTTATTCTAAGGAAGGACATATTTTTGTTGTGTTTTGGAATGTAATCACTTCAAAAGGATGGATTTGAGTGCAAACTGGTGATGGGACCAAGTGAAGGCTATGGAATGATCTGGAAGACCAATGGAGCAGAGTGAATGGACCCAGACCCTGGATGGTGAAGGCACAACATCTCTGTAACCTCACTCACATTTGTAGGTCTGATGTAATCAAAGACACTTCTTAAATGTTTACAGAACTTGGACTAAAAGGGAATCAGCATCCCAGATTTTAGAAATAATTTAAGCTTTTTTTTTTTTCCATTTGAGCAAATCAGATAATTTGTGTAGGTTTGGGGGCAATAAGATAGTGATTGATCACAGAGAAACTAAACCAGTGTAACTGATCCAGCTGCCCTTCTATCTGAAAAAAATACCAGACCACCACCACAGCAAGCAAAATATTATTGTGGGTTTGGTTTTTGTCTGTTTGTTTTTTTAAACAATGATGTTTCTAAGGATTTGTGATTCTCCAGCACAAAATTTCAGGTAGGAACTGGGAAGATGAGATTTCTAGTCACATTCCTCCACTGCTCCTTATATCCTTAGTGGGGAGGGATAAAAATGCTGAAAACTGCTTTATATGACTATATTTATATGACTATGTTTCCCCCTAAAGACAGAAAAAAAAAAAAGTGATTTGGGGAATTTGACCAGGAGAAATCTGCTGACCACTGCTGGAATAGAAAACTCAAACCGGTTTAAAGCTACTTTTGCTGGAGAAATAGTCAACACTGCCTTATTTTCACTAAAGACACGGGTTTTCTCAACAGCAGAAACTGGTCTAGTGGAAGGTGTTCCTGGCCATGGCAAGGGGTTGAAACTAGATGAGCGTTAAGGTCCATTCCGACCCAAAACATTCTGCGGTTCCATGACTCTGTAATTCAGTTTTATTCCACCCCCCTGACACGGGCAGGGATGCCCTCCTTGGACTCGCTCCATCAGCTCCACATCCTCTCCCTCGCTGGCAAACTCCCGCAGTCAGTGTTGAACGGATGAACCTCTTTATAAGGTGCGAGAATCACCGTTAAAATAAAATTTATTTATCCGCACTCCCGGCCCCTCAGGCGCTCCCTCAGCGCCTTCCCGCGCGCCCCGCCCCTCGGCCACGTGACCCGCCCCATCCGCGCACGCGCGCCCCCCTCCCGCTCCCCGGACTACAGGTCCC
>WEIV01015711.1:349894-438510 GCA_013390005.1 Calyptomena viridis
CAGGTGCAACGTGCAGGGGCTGTGGGAGGGAAGCTTTCCTCCCCTCTATGTTCGCATTAATATATGCGAGAACTGATGAAATATTGTTGGGGGTTTTTTTTTAGTTTTATTTTTTTTATTGTTTTATTTTATTTACTTTAGTAAGTGCCCTTAGAGGGTATCTCGTCAATCCGTACAAATATCACCAGGAGGTGCCACGGGGATGGTGTCAGACGCTTTTCAGTGGTGCCTAGTGACAGGAGCAGTGGCCATAAACTAAAACACAACAAGTTCCGCCTCAACATGAGGAAGAATTTCTTTCCATGGAGGTGGCAGAGCACTGGAGCAGCTGCCCAGGGAGTGTGTGGAGTCTCCTGCTCTGGAGACATTCCAAACCCACCTGGATGTGACCCTGCCTTGGCAGGGGGGCTGAACTCGATGATCTCCAGAGGTGCCTTCTAACCCTAATAAATCTGTGATTTCTCTAATAGAAAGGCAAAAATATCTCTGGATTTTGATTTGTGTGTTTTCGTTTGGGTTTTTTTTAACAGTACAGAATGACTCTCTTGGTTCTGCTCACAAATTTGTCATAGTAAAAGCCTCCTGGTGAGAGCAACATAGATAAAAAGTAACTGCAAAACTGCTATAATAAAAATATTATGTTGCAAATTACCCTTTCGGAGAGTGTGTGAAGGTTTTGTGCCAAAGAAACCAGAGATGCACGTGCTTACAGGGATCAGATCTGTAATGTAAACCCTAAATAGGACAGTCTTGAGAATAGGCAAAACTATTCCTAGGAGAGATTTTTCTCTACTGGTTAATGCTTCTACACCACTGTGCTTGAATATTAACTAAAAGCTACTGGATTATAAACTTCTGCAGTGTTGTCAGTCCTTACCAAGCTGAAGTTTAAAGCAGTGTATCTTGTAGGCTGTGTGTCAGTTCTAACCCAGGAATCAAATAAGGCCTCTTTTAGTGAAGGCTTAAACAGTGTGAAAATGAGCACCAAAATTCCAGATTTGCAAAGGAAAGCTGTTTCCTAAACTGAAGCTCTTCACTGCCTGCCCTCAGCTCCATGTGTTGTGGTTTTCAGGAAGGGACTGGATTTCTTTTCCTGACTATCAGTGTTATTTCTATGTACAATCTAATTAAACTACCTATTACACTGACTATACTGTGCCTATCTGTGGCCCCGGGTGACAGTGAACATCCCCACTGGTGTTACTGTTTAATAGTGGTGCTGGTGTGTTCAGTTATGTGATGTCTAATCATTTTAGAGTAGCTGAATTTTTGGCACTGCTGTTACTTGGCCTCACTGCTGAGCCCATAGTTTGGTGACCTGGCCATAGGTTTTTTTGTGTTTAAGGTATTGGAGGCTTTCTGCTTATTTAAAGGAATAATTAAAACTGTATTTCCCTCAAAATTGTCAGGCATTATGTTCCCCATAATACCAGTGTTTAGCTTCACTTAATACAGTGGTTACTCACTGTAGTAGTGGGACTCTGCTGTGTTCAGTGGATCCATCAGCCAGGGCAGCTTTTATCCTGAAAATAGACCAGTGTTCACTGGAAGCTCCCAAATGCAAATATTCCTTGGTGTCTGTCTGCTATTAAGGAATATTTTCAAACAGGAAGATAACTGAATTAAAACTACCACGTGTAGGGTTTCCAAACTATACCTAAAATAAGAAATACTTAAAATAAGACCTTTAACAATCAAAAAGGCTTAGAAACATCTATAAGGAAATATTACCAACAGCTCAGTAGCATGAGATTTTTGTTTAGTCCCAGCTTGGAATCTCTGGTGCCCCAGAACAAAGATCTTGTGTGTCCATTGCAGTGAGTGCAGCAGTGTCTGTACTCGAGTTCAGTGTTGAGCAACATCATGCACTTCACTTCCGAGTCTTGCTGAAAAACTCATTCCAAGAATCGTTTTGGTTTACTTCCCAAAACAAGTGATACCACCCTGCTCTTCCTGGTTTCCCTGGCTGGGATAGAAAAGTCAGGGCCTTTGCTGTTTGTTGAGGCTTCAACAGCACTGTAAAAACTTGTATTTCAGGTCCTGAGACTATTGTATGAAGTGAGTGTTGAGCAATCAACTCTTTCTTTGCTCCATGAGTAATTCTGCTCGTCACACGAGGCTGTTGTGAAGGTCAACCATCTCCAGTAATGAGCTCCAAGACAAAACAGTAATGATCTAGTTCAACACTGCTTACACTGAAGAACCTGAACCTGTCTCTATTTATCACTAAACCCTTTTTCACAGAACAGTGTAACAGGTTTTTTTCTTCAAGTGCTGCAAGATAATAAAGAAAGAATAGCAATCTGCAGCCAAAGCAAGGGCGTTTTGTTAGCACAAAGCCCTGTGCTGAGGGGGAAACTGGAAAACTTGTAGCTACTGCATCTTCTGGTGAGGTGTAGCCTCCAGCAGCAGGTTGTTCTGACCCCCGTGGCTATCCTGGTAACAGCTCTGGGAGATTTATGGGCACTGCTGGAAATAGTCCTTTGATTTAGGCACATTAAAATCTTGTCTTGACAATTGAGTTTTTAACAGCTGGAGCATCGAGTTTTCTAACTACCTTTGTCCCTTGGTTGGTGTTATTTGAGTTAGTTTTTATTCTTGAAAGATAAGCAACTTAAACCTACATTTTGCCTAACAGAATTACTTCTTTTCAGCTTTATCTCTCAGCCTTTTACAGGTTGATTAACCTTAAAAAACCCCCAGAAAACAAACAGACTCTTAATTTCTATCTGCCCATTAACGGAGTGGTTAACTATAAGGATGGAGCTGTGAATGTGATGATTTGGGTCCTTTAATTTAAAAGAGCAGCAGTCTAAGATTTATTGAAGTATTTTTACCTCTAAATGTCAGTAATGCTTGTACCTCCTCAGCTGCACTTTGTTTTGCTTCTATATTGTGTGCCCAAATTCAGGGAAGTGTTGTGTAATGAAAGTCCTGATGTTTAAATGTTACACATACTTGTTTATCCTCTTCCCCTCCGTGGCACTGCCTTAAATGTCAGAAGTTATTAATGTACTTAATGTAATTACAAATGATCTGAAATACTGACTCTTTTTAAAGACATTCTAATAGATCTGTTAAAAATGGAAATATTTCTAAAATAGTGAGTGAGTTTTGGAAGATTTCCTTAATTCAAGTCTTTATTTGTATACTGCTAGAAAGACTGCATTTTTGGTTGTATAATTAAGTGAAAAATCAGGGTGGTACTACTGGTTAGACTCCCTGGGAACAGATCACTTCAGCAAGTGAGAGGCCTGAATTCTTTTGGGGTGAATATGCTGCAACTGCAGAACTCTAATCTTCTCTTTATTGTTGCTGCCAGAAACTCCAGACGAAAATGGCAAAAGCCAGCGAGCTGACAGTCTTATTGTGAAGAAGATAAAGAAAAAAAAGAAAAAGAAACACCGGGAAGACATGAGGGGAAAACGGCTGAAGATGTACAACAAGGAAGTGCAGACAGTGTGTGCTGGGCTCACTCGCATTGACAAAGAGACTCTGTCTCAAGGACAGTGTGACAGCTTGGAAATGAACAAGGAATCCTTCAGGTACCTGAAGGATGAGCAGCTCTGCAGACTCAATTTGGGGATGCAGGAGTATCGGGTACCCCAGGGAGTACAAACCCCCTTTGTGACACACCAGGAACACTCTGTTCGCAGCAGCTTCCTGAAAACTGGCACTAAGTTTAGTAACTTCATTCACGAGGAGCACCAGTCCAATGGAGGGGCTCTGGTCCTGCATGCCTACATGGATGAACTCTCATTTTTGTCTCCAGTGGAGATGGAGAGGTTTGCAGAAGAGTTCCTCGCCTTGTCATTCAGTGAAAATGATAAAAATGCAGCTTACTATGCCTTAGCCATAGTACATGGAGCAGCTGCTTATTTACCAGACTTCCTGGATTACTTTGCTTTTAACTTTCCTAACACTCCAGTGAAAATGGAAATTTTGGGCAAGAAGGACATTGAAACGACAACGATTTCAAACTTTCACTCTCAGGTAAGAACTGTTTAAAGGCACAAAAGTTGCACAACACCTAGATTTGATTAATCTCATTAATCCAGAGCAAGGATGGCTTAAAATAGATGAGTCACAAATTTATGTTCTAAGCAGATGTAAAAGATGATGTTAGGACTGTGCTGCTGGGCTGTTTATTCCTGTTTCTGCTTAAAGCTTTTTTGTGTTTACTGGTATTTGGTGAATCACCCTTCAGACACTTTCTGTGACCTGTGGAAAGATCTGCACTGATTATCTTTCTCTTCTAAACTTGGGAAAATACTGAGATTATGCAACTCTTGATACAGACTTGGCTGTTGTTTTGAACAGACTGCAAATGCTAACACTGCTTTTCTAGTCAATAGATCTGGGGTTTTTTTTGGCAATGACATTACTTTTCAGGTTTCAGTATATCTATCATTCACAAGTTTTGTTTAACATCTTAATTCTATCAGGAGCTGGTGCTGGGTGTTTAAACTTTCATTTTGGGGTGTGGCTAAAGTATCTTTTTAATTGCCTTTGAAAAGGACTTTAGTTTTATATATTCCCTTGGTTTTCATAGTAGGCTTAAGGGAGCTTAATCCTGAAACTGTATCTCCATGTAACTTAAATGGATGCAACAGTAAAAACTGAGCTCATTTCAAGATTCCCATATAAAAACCCCTTGGATTTTAGTGTTATGAAGTATGGACGATAGATCCAACAAAAAGATTAAAATTTAGATAAATTTTAGGTGGAATAATAATGGTTTAGTCTGAGAACAGATTAAAAAAGCTGGTTATTCTTAAAGTCTTCATTCAAGACATTAATTACATTTACTAGTTCACCTGTTGTTATTATAAATCTAGAACTCTGTAGTGAACTGCACTTCACTACTGTTGGAACAGACCTTTAGCAATAGATTTTGAAATGTTAATGCTTGTGGATGGGCTGTTTGGATACCTCAAGGGTTTACCAAATGCTTATAAGCAAATTTTGCATTGGAAAAACAATTTTATTGCTTTACAGAAAGTTACTGCATGGTCACTGTGGAATCTTTGCATACCATATAATGAATAATTCTGGTGCTTGGCTTATGAATTTTTGACAAGGAATAGCTGCTGCAACACTTGTTTTAACCAGCTTCTGTTTCTTGGTTTAAGTAAGAGCTGTGTCTGTGTAGAGTACCCCAAATACAATCTCTGAGCCTACAAACCTCTGCTCTGGGCAAGAGCAATTCTGCACAGTACAGATGTGAAACCTGGGCTTTAAAGTCTTCTGTATTAGTGATTTATCTGTGTTATTTGGTGTCATGATTGCATTCTCACTTGGGTACATGCAATGACCCCTGAAATGGCTAAACAGGGCCAAGGGGATATTTAACAATTGCGTTTTTTCTCAGTGAATGTCTTGTAAACATGAATACTGGTACTATAAATACACGTGAGGAATGTATGGTAATAAATAAGAGGCTTTGTTGGGTTAATAATCTGCGCTGGTACTTCAATTAATTCTATTTTAAGTACTGTCTAAACTTGATTAAGATTGAGTCATGACATAAGGTTTAGTTGGTCTAAACCACTTCTCTAAGCCCAGCTCCAGTATGACCTGGTTAATCCTCTCTGGCTGAAGTGTGTTATTGCAGTTCACACTGAGCAAACAGCAGTGGGGCTGGCACAGGCAGCTGGAACAGGGCTCTCCAGAGAATACAGATGATGGTTAAGTTGAAGGAAGCATTTAAATTGGTGCCTGGGTCACCCAGGTTTTGCAAGCTGGCTTATCTTGAAATGGAGAAGGCAGGGGAGGATCAGTTGGGCTGTTTTACTGCTGTTCCTTGGCAGCTCTGAGGAGTGAAAAGATTGGCCAAGCTTCACTTCTGACCTTTCTGTATGAGAACTGTGCAGTACAAAAGCACTTTATAGTTTTGCTTTTGCAGATTAAGCATGTTACAGCACACAAGAGTGTAACACTGATTATTTTTAATTGGGGATGCTCAGTTAAGTCACCTCCATTCTGGGTTCCTTCTCTGTGCCTGAGCTTGTTTGCTGCACTGACCCATCCTGTGGTGAGGGGATTCCAAGCATTAAATAGTCTGGTGTCCAGAAATGAAGATTTGATCTGTAAACTGCAAGTTAATGTGCCCTTTGCCTTGCACTACATTCAGCTGCTTTATGTACCTTTCCAGAGACTGAATTTTAGTAGGAAGTGTCTCCAGCTCAAAATAAGGACTTTAATCTGGAAGACTTGATAAAAGTCTGGTGATATTTAACTGCCTTACAAGGGAAATTCCTTTGTTCTCAGGGCAGTGAGTTTATAACAAGCCCTTGAATGTGTTTGTAGCATAAATGTTTGGTTTCAGTGTCTTGAAATAATTAAGCTTCAGTGTCCTCTGGATATTTTGCTTGCATTGGCTCTCACTGGTTCTAATACTTTAGTGCTGAAACTAAGCTTTGCTTTGGAGCTGTTCACTTGGGCTGAGAGCTTTCAAGACTCAAATCACTGAGCAGTAATTTATAATCTTTCTTCACATAAGGGCACACTTTAATTTGGAAGCTCTTAGCAGTGCAGCTAGAATGAACTCTTGTTTTCCTTATCACTTGTTTCAGTACAACTGCTTCTAATTCTACTCAGTGAATTGGAATATATTTAGACTTTAAAAAATGCTTCTACTTTTTTCCCCCAAGAAAAAAACTCATTAACTGCCTGTTGAATTCTCTCTCTGATCCAAAGAACAGTTAGACTGTCACAGAGGAGTGGGGGTTCTGGGAAGAGGCCAGGGAAGAGTTGGGGAAGTAGGTTTTGCATAAGCTGCTGTTCCTTCTGGGGAGAAGGTGGGAGAAGCAGCCAACAAGTGATAATTGGGTAAGTTTTCCTACTCCTGCTGTCAGAAAAGGTTCCTCTGTTCCTGACTGCTTTGGTTAATGAACCACGTCCCCATTTGGTTGTCTCCCCCATGTGAACTTCTTTCATTCTGGAAGGGCAATTTCTTTTTTTTTGGAGAAGCTGCCAAAGTGTGAAATGGAGAAATGTGCATCTGTACTGCAGATTTGAGTTGGTTTGTCACTAAAGCCAAAGAACCAGTGCCCAGTGGTCTGGCTGCAGTATGTCATGTTTTAATCAGACATGTCACTGTCTTGTCCCTCTGTCAGTAGTAACCCCTTGTGCTCTTGCTTTCTTCCTTGTAGAAAATGTTTGTGTGGTTGGTTTTATAGCTGACTTGGCACGCTGAAATATTGTCACTGTCAACTGATTTGTGCTTTTCTTGCAACTGGAGAGAAACTTGTGAGACTTCACCTCGTTTGTCTGCAGCTGATGCCTCATCTGTGTGTCCTCTTCTCACCCTCTGGGTTTAATGCTGGTTTAACCCTTGGTGAGGCAGGGCAGGGGGCTCAGGGACATGCAAATAAATACCAGCTGTGTGACTTGGACAGGAAACACTGGTGCTGTGTGTTCTGTTCTCACCCAAGTGTGTGAAACAGAGAGGCACATCATGCAGCTGTAAGAAAAGGTCTCCATGAGCACTGAAGAGCTAATTTTAAACATGCCTATAACTCACTGTCAGTGGGGGGAGTGGGGGGTACACAGGGCAGTGATGGCTGGGTGGCACTTGAAAGGGCACAGGGTGCCTGAGTGGTCTTACTGGTCCCATGGTCCTTTTATATTCTGGTTTTAATTCTCAAATGTGTATATTTAATTTGTATTATAACTAGCAAAACATTGAAATCCAATATTTCTCTTGAATATTTCTACTGTCTCCTTACAACTCTTGAATTCTCTTCTGTTTTTTCATTGTGTTCTAGTGCATAAAAAACCCCCAACTTAAAGCTTCTAGTTTTCATTTCCTTTGAAAACATTACAAAGAAAAACTGTATATGGAATCATAACTCATTTTAACTTGTGACAAACATCTGTGAAATACAGGTGGTTTCAGTAGAACAGATCTCATCTGGAAGTTGTGTCTCCACTTACAGAAATAGTGCCAAGCAGTTAAACTTTGCTGACTTAACAACCAGAACCTTTCTGTCTTCAGTTCTCCTGTAGGTGCACAGAACTAGAATATTGCTGTGGTGTTCAGTGCTCCTGCTCTGAACTGCATTCAGCAAATAGTGAGCTAAACTATCATTAAGAAGCTAAATATCTATGGCTGCTGCTGAAGGATAAAATTGCAGCAGTAACTCTTAACTCTTCCTTTATTAGTCTCTTCTAATTTACCTTTAACAACTTCATGGAGTAATTTAATAACATCTGGTTTGTTGATTAAATGTGCAAAACTGAAACTAAACTTTAAGCTGCTGCATCAACAAATCTATAAAAAGCATCACACTTTGTGAACATGAGTGAAACTGCACATTTACCAGGTACCTCTGTACCTGTCCCATTACTCAGCCATGGGGAAAGGCTGCAGTTCTTCACCACTAGAAGCATTCCATGAACACACACTGAAGGGTGGAGGCTCAGATACAACAGTGTGCAAAACAGACTAATTATGGCAGAGTTTCTGATGTATAACATTAAATACCTGTGGTACCTACACAGCAGCTGCTCTGTGGCATTATGGCATTTATAGCTGCAGTCCATAGGATGAGGATAGAGAGCACTGGATTCTTGCCAGGGGTTGTCCTCCAGAAACAGGAAATTGCAAGAAAAGATTCCAGATGACCTGGGAAAGTGGGACAGGCTGTGCTTGAGGTTGTCCAAGAGCTGTAAGTGAGATTAAAGTGTTTCTGGCCACAGCAGGTTTTGCTGCTAATGGTTGTCCTAAAGTTGTTCATGACCACTGGGTTTGCTGCTCTCATTTCCTCTGGTTTTTGTCCCATTTTGTGTATACATTTTAACAACACTGCCAGAGCCACTGCATGAAGGACACTGGGATTTTTCACTGCAGTCCCAGGGGAAGGGCCTCTGGGCCATGACTGAAATGAAGAACTCACATATTCCAGGAGCATCCGGGTTGAAATGAACAACACAAATGCTGCACAAATTAGAGGAGCTCGATGCTGAAAGACTGAGTCACAATGAGACCTTGTGTGGTTGTTTTCTCAAGTCAGCCTGGAAGTGTTGAATTGTTCCTGAATTAGTCAAATACTCACTTGTTATTCAAACTTCAGCAGGATTTCCTGTCAGAAGTACAGGCAGGAATTCTTTCTCTTGGGGTGCCCTGTGGGCATCTGTTCTAAACACTCCATATTCCCAAAGGCACATCTAGTGCAATAGATGTAGATGAGTCCAAGACTGATCTCAGCTTGTTATATTAGTCAACTTGAATCTCCTGTAGCAGGACTAAAGCTTTGGTGGTGTTGTCTCTCCTTTCTGGCTCTCAGGTCAATCGAACTTACTGCTGTGGCACCTACAGAGCAGGACCCATGAGGCAGATCAGTCTGGTTGGAGCAGTGGATGAAGAAGTTGGGGACTACTTCCCAGAATTTCTAGATATGTTGGAAGAATCTCCATTTCTTAGAGTAAGCAGTAACTTGTCATTTGTTCAGAGTGCTCTAGATACTTAAACAATTAGTAGGTTTCATATATTTCTAAGTAATTAGAAGCCATAAGGTATTTTTTTAATTATGTGCTTATTTGGGCTGCTGAGGTTTATTTTTCCTGTGTCCAGTAGAAAGGTATGGAATTAGGAAGCTGCAACTGTGTGAAAAATTAAAGAAATAGCACTACATAATTCTCTACTTCCCTAAAAACTAAGTTTGATAAAGTTAGCTCAGAATATATTTTACCTCAAACTTATTTAGTTTCTATGCAATTCTTTTGACAGCAAATTTGAACCAGTTTTACCAAAGGCATCATTTAATTTTTCTATCTCACCCAGTGTTTTGTGTTATGTGTGTTTTGTGGGTTGTTTTGTTTCTGTTTTCCTTTTAGATGACTCTGCCCTGGGGGACTCTCTCTAGTCTCAGACTTCAGTGCAGGTCCCAGAGTGATGATGGGCCCATCATGTGGGTGAGACCCGGAGAGCAGATGATCCCCACAGCTGATATGCCAAAATCACCCTTCAAACGGCGCCGGTAAGGTTTGGTTTTCCTTTCTCTACTCGAGGTAAAGCGTCGCAGTTACTCCGTGTTAATTTGAGAACAAAAGCAAAGTCCTTGATGTGTATCTAGTTCTTCAGAGCGCTAATTCACGTTTAAGTTTCACTTTCATTTTTGTTTCAAAGTAGCTCAGCTGATAAAACAGGTGCTGCTTGTGGTGGTTACTTTATTTCACCACTTTTCACAGTAGTGTGGTCTGATCAGTGTTTTCTTAGGATTAAAACCTCTTTTTATTATCCTTCAGGAGGCTTATTTTATTAATCTTTCTGTGGCAAGAACAAGTTTGAGGGCAGCTTTTAAGCAACAGATATCCTTACATTCCTTGTGTTGTATTTTAATGTTAGTGCTAAAGCACTTGTAATACTGTCTGACTGCTCAGGAAATATTGGGGTATACTTGCTGTCTTTCTCAGAGTGCTCTAGAATGAATTTTAGGATATTTGGAAGCATATTTTAATTGTCACGTCAAGAAGAATTTTTGGATATACTCCCAAATAAGTGAAGTTCAGGTTCTATTAAGATAACATACTCCCAAATAAGTGAAGTTATTTTACATCCATTTTACATTCCTAGAAGAATTCTTTCAGCACAAGTGAACAAAAAAAATAGATTTTTATAAAATTTGACTTCAACTTTAATTGGGGGAAAAAAAAAAGGACAATCTTTGCTGAAAAAACACCCAGCAGAAACGAGAGCAAAGTGCTTTATTCCTTCAAAACCTGCCAGCACACATTTTAAGATCGTTTTAACGCAAGAATTACTTTTTGAGTGCTGCGAAACATTTGTAGTGGGCGTGTTTCTGATGTCGTAGGTCCATGAACGAGATCAAGAACCTGCAGTACCTACCTCGGACCAGCGAGCCCCGCGAGGTGCTGTTTGAGGACAGGACCAGGGCTCACGCTGACCACGTGGGGCAGGGCTTTGACTGGCAGAGCACGGCTGCTGTCGGCGTCCTGAAGGCCGTGCAGTTTGGGGAATGGTGAGTGCAGCTGCAATGCAGCTCTTCTACATCTCTTTTTTTAAAAAAAATCCCCCCTTGGAAAACAAGCCTGATCAGAAATATGATTAATAAGTAAAAGCTGCCTAGCGCTGCAAACCATGGGTTAGACATCATAGTTTTCCTTCTTGAGTCAATGAAAAGGTTGTAACAGCAGTTTGCAGAGTGTTTTGGTGATGTACAAAAGCCTTAAGGTACAGTGCCTGGACCATCATCCCTGATAGCTCATTTCCTGAGCAGGTATACTCATTCCAGCTTCTGTAACAGTAATCTAAGAATTCAGTGTAATTAATTTCATAGCTGCAGTGCTTTCTCAGGTCAGGTACCCAGGATGTTGCTGTTGGCCTTGGAAAGAAACTAGACCTGCATCATTGTAATTGCTAGAAATTACAGTAGAAATTAGATGCCATCATTAGCAATATCATTAGATTTTTCTATAAATAAAAGGTGCCAGGGCTTCCTTCACTCTGGTTAACAGCTGTTCAATAAAGCCTTATTGCTTCAGAGTTACTGTATTACTTTCTTTTTTTACTTTAATGCAGAATTATTCTGTCCAATTATAAACGGAAGAATTGAGGCAAATTGTGGTTCCTAGAACACATAAGTTTGATAGTGGCATTTTGAACCTAGTTCTCAGGCATTTCAGTATATTGTCCATGAAAACATCAATTCTGTTGTGAATGCAGCAAGAAAGAAGTGGGGGAAAAGGGGGAAATCTATGAATTTGACCTCTTTTTCAAAGTAATACATATATTGAGTAGTGATGAGATGCACAGTGTAACACAGAAGCAGGTCCTTGGTTCAATTAAACTTTCTGCTGTAAAGAGCTGTAATTCTCTATAACTTGACTTTTTTAAAACTTTCTGAAATTCTCATCTTTTTCTAGGAGTGACCAGCCTCGTATAACCAAAGATGTGGTTTGTTTTCATGCTGAAGACTTCACTGATGTTGTGCAGAGACTTCAGCTGGACCTACATGAACCTCCAGTGTCACAGGTATGGAATCTTCCCTCGTGACAGCTCATTCTTAGTGTTTTAGGAGTAGTTTCTGACAGATCTGAGATCTCAGGTCTCAGGATGGTCAGCCCATCCATATCCCCAGTGGCCCTCAGTCCTCAGCTCTCTTGGGCAATTTCCTGATGTTTCAGGATAGAATAGTTCAGTTGGAAGGGACTTTTTCCTTTCTCCCAAGCTGAGATTATGCCGTGAGTCACAGTATGTGCTGTAGAACCAATCTGTTGATTAAGAAGCCATGTGTGCCTGTTCCTGCTTTTTCTAATACCTGATGTTGTCTTAGGAGGTGGAGGCATCTGAACTCAGCCCTGTCAGCCCAAAGAATGCAGCCCATGTCACACCTATTGTCTTCAGCTAGAAATGTAGAATACTCTTTATTTCATTCTCTTCTCCTGAGATGTGCACATGAAATTGCCTTAAACATCCAATTCTCATTTAACTTGGAAGTTTTACCCGTGAAACATTCTGATTTAGACACGAATTAACTTGACAATAGGAGGATACTTGGGTTGTTGAAAGAGTCTACCACTAACTTTGCCATCTCTCCTTCTCTCAGTGTGTTCAATGGGTGGACGAAGCCAAACTAAACCAAATGAGACGGGAAGGCATTCGCTATGCTAGAATTCAGTTGTGTGACAATGACATCTACTTCATCCCTAGAAATGTCATTCATCAGTTCAAAACAGTGTCAGCAGTCTGCAGCTTAGCCTGGCACATCAGACTTAAACAGTATCACCCCGTGGGGGAGACTTCTCCAAATGCAGAGAGTTCAAGCCTCAGCAGTAATGTTCCTGGGAAGACAGAGGCAGAAGGTGAACCCCAAGGTGTGAGTGTAAAAATAGAGTCTGAAGAACCAGGTATAGAAATTCAGCTTACCCCAGGGGTGCTCTCCTCCTCTGTTTCTTCAATATCAGGACTTGTGCAACCAGATCAGGTGGCCCAGCCCCTTCCAGGTTTTAAAATAGAGTCTGATCAGCAACACAATCCACAGGATCATGCAGGCTCTTCTGTGTGATATGTATATAATCAAACGTTTTTTTAACAACTTTTTAAAATTTTGATGTGAAGTTATAGTTTTATAACTGGCTTATGTTTTATTGGAGAAATCTTGCCTATAATTCTATAAAGAAAGGTGACATTCCAAAATGTCAAGCATATCTTTTTTACACAGATTATGCAAAATTCAAGTTGTATTTTAACCCCTTAGTACAACCTGTAACAGTGGTCTACCACTTCTTTCTGTTTAAGTAAAGAGATGTTGAATATCTTCTCAAAGTCAGATGGAAATTCCTCCAGGAACGTGAATTGATTGAACTCCATTGGTCAGTGTTATTTCCCTACTTTTACTTTATCTCTAATCTTCACCAGAAAGTGATGCTTTTGTAGAAGACTTGCAAAGTGACTTCCCCATCTCATTTTAATTGCTTAAAAATAGTAAAAAAAAAAAAAAAAAAAATAGAGAAAGCACAGCACTTTTGATGATTTGTGGAATTTTTGGTATGTCTGTTCTTGACACATTGGTTTATATACAAGCTATAATAATTGATGTTTCTTACAGTTCCTACAAGGGTGATCTGTAAAATGAACTGAAGCAAGTGTCTGATCCTGTTGAAATGCAATGACTTACTGACCTAACACTTCTCATAGCACTGCTTATGTTGTTTGGTGTGAGGGTTTTTGCTTCCAAAATACATCTTCCCTGAACGTGCTAAATACTAGTGTCAAAATTAGAGAACCTATTGGTAGTCTTGTGGAGGAAACTGCTATCTTTGAGCACTTTAAGGCTTTAAAATACTTAACCAACTTGGCAGCTTGTTTTGATCGGGTCGTAACGTGTCCAATGGATCCACACCTTCCCTTGTACTGATGCACTTAATATAATAAGCATTGAGTTGATACCTGACTTCCTAGAATAAGGACAGCCTTACTGTGTAAGTTCTGTATTAGTATTTCACAATAAAAAGTATTATGGCATTGGACTGCTTTTTCCATGTGTAGCTCCTGGGTGCCCAGTTACTGTGGAAAAATCAGTGGCACGTGCTCAGTGTGTAGAGTGTCAGCTATCAACAGTTTTTAAACAATCTTTCAATATTTCTGAATGTTAATGTGTAATCTGTATTTGACTTTCACTCACCCCATTTATTGCTGCCCTTTTCCAGTCATCAAAAGGCAAAGTCCTGTCCCTTTTCCCTCTCCCTCCCCCCCTCCCCACATTTAGAGTACAAGTTGGGTTTTGGTGCAACTTAAACTGTCTCCAGATAACTTTATTTGTTCTAATCCTCACTGGGGTAGGAAAGATTTGAAACACTATGTTAGACTAGACAAAAGCAAAGATGCTGTGTTAGTTCTGGATGCATCTTTTTAATATCAATTATTACTCTTCTCTTTATAAGGGTCTCTAAAATATGTTACTCTATTATAAATCTTACTTTGTGCAATATTGTTTGTGTAGGCTTTTATATACATATTAGCACCTCAGTGTAGAGGTCACTATTTTAAACTGATAGAGAAATAATCCTCAGAAGATACTGCAGTGATTAGTTAGAACCTGTATTACTCCTTATGTGTATGTATGTATTGTCTTCGGTACAAAAATGAGGACTAGGAAATATTTCAATTTAAAACTAATTTACAGATTGAAGTGGTAGTGACTCGTTTAGTAATCTGTGTAAATAAGGTGTTAGAATGGAAAGCTTTTATGATGAAAAGTAATGTGATTCATGCAGGGGTGTAATTTAATCTTAGCAGAAATTCTAGATGACTCAGCGCGGTTCGGAAACGAGCCGTCAGTTCTCTGGTGGGTTTTTTCCACTTTTTATGTTGAGAGGAATTTCATAGCTTTAAGGGTTGTGCAAAGTAAAATTCCTCACAGGCAATAGTGGTTTCAGTTCATCCTTCACATTCAAAGATCATATTTCCCAAGGGTGTTCTTTCCTTTTTGACCAAGTCTGCGAGTCTTCCAAGTGCCCGTTCCACCCTCCCCGTGCTGCTCCTCAGCCCTGGCAGTGCAGGCCCTTCCTGAGGTGGCCCCTCTCTGGCAGCCAGCACTGATCACTCAGGAACTGACAAACCTGCAGAGACCACACTGAGTCTGCAAACACAACCTGAAAGGCAGAATAAAGAGATGAAGAGCTCCCCATGTACCAACTTGTCTGTTTTATTGGGAAAGGTGAGAGTGAAGAGGGAATCCATTTGGAAGTCCTCTGTAAAGTCTAATAGCATGTTTTCAGGTGAATGAAGGAAGAAGAACAGAGTGGCTCATGTTATTTTCCAAACTGTAGCTTTAGTGAAATCTGTGACAACAGCCAGAAATACCTGGAAAATGCTCCCACTTCCTCTTGGATGGAGGAACATGATCAATAGTTCCCTATGCTCTGCTCAATTACTAACTTAAAACCTAATGTCAGATTTAAATACATATAAAAAGGGTATCTTTGAGTGACCTGAATGTTGCTGGTGCTGTTCTAGCATGTTTAGAAGATTGAGGGAGAGAGGAGCTGTTTGAGAACCTCTTGGCTAAATCCATGATCAGCTTTGTGCTTTAACCAGACTGGCAGACTTTAAAATTCCACCTCCCCTCTAGCTGTAAAATATGAGAGGGATTGTTTGTGAAGCTGGTCACTGTACAGCCACTGCTTCAATTGCACTGAAAACAGCAGAGCAGAATCAGAACAAGGCCTCGATGGGACAGATGCAAACATTTTCCAGAACAAGACCTGTAGAACACTGATTTTTATGAGCTATAGCTGTTTAGAGGTGAAGTAACAAGTTCAAGCCACTTGTTGCTTGAGCAAAACAAATCTCTGGACAGGGCTGAGTAAACACTTTTGAATATCTTGTGTTAAACAGCTGCTATTTGAATTTCTCTAAGATTTTATAAAGCAGCCTCCTTAATGAGATGATGAAACATTTGATGGGTTGTTCTAAGACAGGCTGAGGGCTGGGGCTGTCCAGCCTGGAGGGGGAGTGTGGAGACCTTCCAGGACCTGAAGGGACCTCCAGGGAAGCCAAAGAGGGGCTGTTCATCAGGAACTGGAGTGACTGAGGGGGAATGGGTACAAGAACAGATTGTCCCATCCCTGGAACAATTTTTCCATTGTGAGGGTGGTGAGACACTGGAACAGATTGTCCCATCCCTGGAAGTGCTCAAGGCCAGCTTGGATAAGGCCTTGATCACCCTGATGTGAGAGGTGTCCCTGCCCATGGCAGGAGGTGGAAAGAGGTGAGATTTCAGGTTTGTTCCAACCCCATCACCTTCTGTGATTCTCAGTGGAACCCAGACAGACACAGAAGAGTTCCTAAATACAAATGTGCTGGTCTGTTGCTGTAAATCCTCAGTTTTCCATTTATGGGGATGTGCTCTGTGATAGGTGTCAGGTGATGAGTAGAAAATGTTCCTGCTTTATGCTGGAGACAACTGTCACCAAGTGCTCCATCCATGGAGGGATCAGCTTTGAGAACTGAGGCTTAGGCTTTACTTTAGATAAAGTGCAGGTGACTAAAACATCCCAGGGTTAAAGGCAGGGGGCTCAGCTGTGCTAGAAATGGACTTGCAAGTGCAATTTAAAGCTGAAATACCAGTTGGCTTCGGTTTCCTCTCTCCTCTAGACAAGCCCCAAGTCATTGTGAGCGGACAGCAGGACGGTGGGACGGCCGGGGGGGTTCCCAGGGGGTTTACAAGGAACGTTTCTCCCGGGTGTGGCTCTGGCCGTGCACACAAAGGGCTGTGCCGTGCTCTGCCGGGTCCCGGCTCGCTCCCCCCGGGCGCGGCAACTCGGAGCTTTCCCCAGGTCCTGGAATTGCACTTCCCGAGGGGTGCTGGGCACGGGCAGCTCCGAGGGGGCGGCAGGAGAGGGAAGGATCGTTTCCTCTCCCCCAGAGCCTGTTCTGCACCTTCTCGTGGTGCCCGGGGCGCTGCGAGCACCCAAACACCCGATTCCTCCCGATTTCTCTGTACAACATGTAAAGATACCGACTGTATTGCTGTTTCGTGATCTCCTTTGATTTGATTGGCAGCTACGATTATTTTTCTGTGGTTTTAATTTATCTAAGGTCTCTGCCTCCAGAGGACGTGTACAATTGCCTGGACGACTGTTTGCTTTGTGCGGCCTTAGTGTATTTATTGACATTCGTGTGCGGGGGCGGCCCCGCGCCCCCCCGCGCTGTCGGTAGCTGACTGTACACCAGTGTCCAACTGTTAAGCTATTTCTTTGTAAAATAGTCCGGCGGAATGCATAGAATTTTTTTCCTGTAAAGTATTTTTTTAATAAACAAANCCAGGGTAACGGGGCCGGTACCGGGCCGGGGTCGGTCCCGGGGCAGGTCCCGGGGTCGGTCCCGGGGCAGGGTCGGTCCCGCCGCCCCCCATGGCCTGTCGCGACGCCATTTCGTGGTACCAGAAGAAGGTGAGTGCGGCGTGGCGCGGGTGGGCGCGGGCCCGGCCGAGCTCTCAGCCTCCTCTCCCCGCAGATCGGGGCCTACGACCAGCAGATATGGGAGAAGGCCGTGGAGCAGACACAGATGAAGGTACCGACGGCGGCAGGGGGGGCCCGGGCCCCGCGCCCCTCGCCGCTAACCCGGCTTTGTGTTCCGCTCCGCAGGGATTCAAGAACAAGCCGAAGAAGAAAGGGCACATCCAGCCCGATTTCATAGACGTGGATCTGATCAGCGGTGAGCGGGGCTGCGGCGGGGACACCTCTCTGTGACAGTGGTGGCACCCAGGGAACGGCTGTGTCAGGGGAGGGGTAGGCTGGATCTCAGGAAAAGGGTCTTCCCCCAGAGGGGGGGTGGGCACTGAACAGGCTCCCCAGGGTTTGGTCACATTCCCAAGGCTGCCAGAGCTCCGGGAGGGTTTGGACAACGCAGGGACAGGGTGGGATTGTTGGGGTGTCTGTGCAGGGGCAAGGGTTGGACAGGATGATCCTTGTGGGTCCCCTCCAGCTCAGGATATTCCATGTTTCTATAAACGCATCACGGCTTTGTGCAGGGTGGGGGAAGCACAACCTGCTCCTGCTTCCAGAGGTGCCCCTGCCTGTGAGCTCTGGGGCAAAAGGAGTGTTTAAAACCTGAGAGCAGCGTCAGGAGGAATTCGGGTGGTTCAGCAGAAATGGGTGGTGGTAGGAACAGGTTTGGGTGGGCAGGGAATGGTCAGAGCTCTGAGATAAGACAAGGAGCTGCTTTAGCTGTGCCTTGGGGGCTCTGGAGCTTGGCCAGATCCCTGGAAGCTGGGCTGCTCTCACCCCTGCAGCAAAGGAACTCATCAGGAAGGGAATCCTTGTGATACACAATTAATGAGCTTCTCTTTTCCCTTTAATTCCAAGGCTCTACCTTTGCCAAAGCCAAGCCTGAAATTCCCTGGACGTCGCTAACACGGAAGGGGATTGTGAGAGTTGTGTTTTTTCCCCTGTTCAGCCAGTGGTGGATACAGGTCACTTCCCAGAGAATTTTTATGTGGCTCCTGGTGCTCTATGTTATGCAAGGTGAGAGGTGGGAGCAGGCTGTGCCATAAGTCTTTTCCTGCAAGGAATGTGACATCAAAATATGTGTGGATGTGGTTCCTTGGGCCGTGGGGTGGGGGTGGACCTGGAAGTGCTGTGGGAACAGTTGAACTCCATGGTCTTGGAGGGCTTTTCCAGCCTTAGTGAGTCTGTGATTTTGTAGTCCATAATTTAAAGCATCAGGATCTTACCTGGAACCTACTAAATGTACATTTCAAGGTGTGTAGTGCTAATATTTGCAGAAATTGAATAACAATAAAATAGGGTAAAAATGAGTAGTTAAGACAGAAAGGCTGAGCCAGGCTTTTAATTTTTGCTTTGCTGCCATTTTGTCCTTCCCAGTGGTAGCAGTTTTGCTGTATTTCATGGTGCCTGTTGTGAGTGCCAGTGAAGTCATGGGTCCCATGTGCCTTATGCTGCTGCTGGGGACAGTTCACTGCCAGATTGTGTCCACCCAGGTGAACAGACCTGCAGGGAACAACGGGCTGAGCCGGCGCCGGAGGTGAGGGACAACAGGGCCCTTCCTTGGGATCAGAGCTGGGGGTGCTGTGTTTCAACTCAGGATGGGGGATGTAGTGGAGTTTTGCCTCCTTTAGGCTCCTGCAGCAAAGGTTTTGTCCAGTTTTCTCTGTTGCACCTTTCCTAGTGATGTCCTGGGGGCAGAGCTCCTGTTAAATCAAATGTCCAAACTTGTTTTATTTGGGCATCACCATTCTGTCTGCNAGTTAAATCAAATAAAAGTTGTTTTAAACCCTAATGTCCAAACTTGTTTTGTTTGGGCATCACCATTCTGTCTGCATAGCTTAAGAAAAATAATATCTAAAAAGCTGTTCAAATCTGCTTCAGACCTTTGAAAAAAGACCTAAAAGTTGTGTGTTATACAAATTTAATTCTCCTTCTCTTAAAACTCAGGAAATTACGCAAATCTGTGGGTGTGGATGGGAACAGTTGGTCTTCTGACAAAAGCAGCAAGGAAGAGCAGCCTGCATCAATCCTTACCAATTTATCCAGCCTGGTTTTCCAGAGGAGGTGTGTGATCTGTGCTGGGTGTGTGGTGTTTATTGTGACACTGGGAACAATTTGTCCTTATTAGATCTATAAAATTAGCTTGTGTAAAACCAGGCATTAGATGAGTTGCAGAACATGGTGGAGCTTATTTTTATTTCTCAGATAAGTGATCTTTTTTGTGCGTGTGCTCAGATTATATTGCTGTTTTACCTGATTTCCAGAAGCAATTGTGCCTTCTGGTTTAAGTTTCTTGGACAGTTGTCTTACTTTACCACCCTCCTTTTCTCAAAGTAACTCGAGGAAAAGGAGGAGAGATTCTATGGGATAATATTTCATTGTTTTCTCCTTTTTTCCCAGATGAATTTCAGCTGACAGGTCCTTTCTCTTCATGAGAACATGTTGTCCTCTGAATTGCTTTTGAATAATGAAATGTTTAATATTTCTTAAATAAGGAAAAATTTCCCCTTGGTTTAGATGTTTTAAGATACTATTAGAGTTACAAAAGAAGTGTTGAGTGAGGGTGAAACAGATACAAATCTCTTTGACAGATTCAGCACACAAAGCCTGTCAGCCAAAGACAATGATTTATCCCTTGGGGATCTTGTTTGATGCTGTACCTGTGTGACAAGTGAGAAAGACCAAGATGTTTTACCCCAAAGGGTTTTTCTCTGACATAAAAGCATTTAATTGTGTTTTCTCTCGTAGGAATGGAAGAGTAAAGTCTGTAGCTGAGAAAGGGACTGAGACAGAAAGTGGTGTGAGTGCTGTGAGTGATGGAATCAAACCCAGACAGGCCAGATCTGAACACAGGCTGCTGCACTCCAAAGAGAAAAGTAAACTTTCTGATGGGGAGAAGAGCCAGCAGGTACTGCCAGGGGAGGGAGGTCCCTTTGGAGTCACAATTTCACTGTGTTCTCTGTGTGTTGGCACTTAACTGTATGGGTTGATCTAATACAAGAAAATCCCTCCTTCTGCTAATCTTTGCCTGCATTTAGAGAACCTAAAAACCCTTTTCTGCCTCTCATTTAACAGCAGACATGGTGCTGGTGCTTTGCTGTCATGTCAGCATCTTTCCATAGACTGGGATTCCAGACTAGGTTACATTGGAAGGGACCATTAAAGCTCATCTTGTCCCACCCCCTGCTATGGGCAGGGACACCTTCCACTGGCCAAGAATGTCAAACACAGTCCTGGAAATGCCTGTTTTACCAAAGTGCTCATTTAATCATTGAGACTTCTGATCCCAAGATGTTTAGTTAAGGGAGAGTGCTGATAATTATTAAAAATAAATAAATTGTTAATTTTTCAAAGGCAGTTCTATACAATAATTTGCCTTGCAAACAGTTCCCCACAACATCCTCGCAGAGGGGAGGCAGGAAGGACTGAAACACCCCTTAGGCAGAGAGGCTTTGAGCCTTTGGTGTGACTCAGGCTGCTCCTGTGGTGCCTCAGCCTGGCTTTGGCTGTGCCTTTCCAGGATGATGGCACCACCAGAGGTGGCATTTCTGACGAGCTGTCCAGTGAGGAGGATGCTGAGAACGTGGCACAAAGGATCCTGTTACGCCAGAGCATGGAAGGGGCTTCCAGTGACAACAGCTATGAGGAGAAGAAAAAGAGGCCTCTGGTTTCTGTGAACCAGGCTGTCTCACAGGTACCCACGTGGAATTTGTGCCAGTTTCCACACTTTATTTTGCTGTGGATAATGAGCTGGTTTTCCTTTGGTTTGACAGGTCAAGCAAGTCCTGAAAGGTGCCAGAGACTCCGATAGTGTCGTGGAATCGGAACTGGAATCCACGTTGTACATTCAGGTAGGGTCATAAAGTCAAGAGAGGGAGCTTTCCCAGGCCTGGCCAGTGCAGGGACATCCTCCCCATCACAGAATCATGGAGTGGCTTGGGTTGGAGGGCACCTTAAAACTCATCCTGTTCCAACCCTCTCTCCATCAGAACAGACCATTATTAAATGCTTGTGCTTCAGAGTCTTCAGGTACAAGGTGTGGCCTCCCTCCCTGCTTGTTCACAATCTGACTGTGCTGCTTTGTTAAACAAATCCCAACCAAACAAACAACTCTTGGCAGCATAGAACAGTCTGAGCTGCCTCAAATTGCTCCTATGGAATTGCTGCAATTGCTTTTGTGGTTGGGAGGCAGTGCTGTGCTGTAGCTTTTAAGTTAATAAATTACGATTTTAAAATCATAGACTGTCCTGAGTTGGAAGGGACCCACAAGGATCATTGAGTCCATTTCCTGTAATGAGGAAATAAATTTATCCTGTGATATATATATACTCAGTCACTTCATTACTTTGTTTTGCCACTGCCACTCCCTGCACCTGAAAATAAAATACAAATAAAATCCATGGATATAAAATTATAGGTATGGAAATTTATAAGTGAATATAAAATATAAGTGAAATGTATGGAAATTTATAAGTGAATATAAAATATAAGTGAAATGTTAAAACAGATTATGCAAAAGGCACAAAAAAGAAAACTTCTGCATTGGAATGAATAATTCAATTTTTATTTTGTAAGTTGGGAATGGAAGTGGGGAACTAATGGGATCCGTGTGAGTTCTGGTGGGAAATGCTTTTCCCCAAAACTACCCCTGAATAACATTGCCTTAAACCCTTTGCACCCCGTGGGCGCAGCTGGGAGCTCCCCCTGGAAGCTGATCCCTGGTGATCCTGGATTGCTGATCCTGGATTGCTGGGAGGGAGGAGGAGGAAGGTTTACAAACCGGGTGTGGGGCTGTGCTGTGTAAGTTTTGCTGCCGTTGAAGGAGTCGAGGTCGTGTGTCCGAGTGGGATCCCGGCGCTGCAGCGTGAGCCGGAGGGACTCGGAGAGCACCCGGCAGGACTCGGAGACAGAGGACATGCTGTGGGATGATCTGCTCCACGGCCCCGAGTGCCGCTCCTCCTGCACCAGCGACAGCGAGGACACGGCCCTCAGGGACTCCAGGAGGGATCTGAAGGAAGATGTTTTCCAGCAGGTTGGTTGATTTGGATCCAGGAGCTGGGAATGCTTTCCCTTTTCCCCCCTGTCTGCCCGAATAGGAGCAGCACATGGGAATGGTGTTGGTAGGTGAGCAACCCAGACCTGGGGGAGACCTTTCTGTCAGCCAGAATCACGTGGAAGTCTGGAATGATCTAAACAGTATCAGTGATCAGCTCCCTCCTCCCCACTGATACTCTCTGCATCACTGCTCATCTCAAAGTGTTTAACCCAAATTTGGGATCCCCCCTCAATCCAATTCCGTGAATAAGCATTATTTACTGGTGGGACAGAAGATGACCTACCTTTTGCATTCCTCTCTCTTTCATAGAACCACTTGCTGTGGCTGCAGAACACCAGCCCAGCGTCTGCCAAAGTGAGTGCTCTGATCTGGGAAGGGAATGACTGCAAGAAGGTGGACATGTCCGTGCTGGAGATCAGTGGGATTATCATGAGCAGGGTAAGGGGCTGTGTGGCACTGCAACCTCTCCCTCATGCTTTAGAAATCAACCCCTGGAAATAGTTACATATGCAAATACCAGGTCCAGTATGAAACTAGTCCCTCCCCAGCTGCAAAGACAGCTGTCCCCAGTGTTCTTACTTAAAAATTGCCTAAGCCACAGTTTAGAAGGTCTGTTGAAGACTGACAAGTGTTGATTATTGCTGGTTTTCTCTGCAGAGTGCTGAGCATGGGGGTTTGATTAGTTATTGACTGATTGTTGTTGGGTTTGGACTGAAATGGGTGGAATTATTTTAGGCTCTGTCCTGTGAAGGGAAGGGGAACTGACTGCTTGGCTGAACTGATGCTGCCACAACAAGCCTTTTCCTTGGTGCAAAACTCAGGTAATCATCCCATTTCTGTTCCTGCCTGCCAGGTTAATGCCTACCAGCAAGGAGTGGGGTATCAAATGCTGGGAAACATCATCACCATCGGATTAGCATTCCTGCCATTCCTCTACAGACTCTTCAGAACAGATAAACTGGAGCAGCTCTGCTCCATTTCTCTCAAGGAGCTCCTGTACATCTTCTGTGGAGCCCCTGCCAGTGTCCCTGTCCTCATCCTGTCTGCCATCAACTTCCTGGAGAGGCTGTGCTTAACCTGGATGTTTTTCTTCATGATGTGTGTTGCTGAGAGAACCTACAAACAGGTGGGTTTGGAGCTCCTGGTGCCTTTCCTGAGCCTGGGGCAGGTGTTGGACCAAACCTGCTCCTGGCAACACAAGCAGGTCTCAGCTGAAGAGTCAGGGAGGGGAGTCTGGGAAGGCTCCTATTGATCAGTCATAGATTATACCTGTCAATACCTTTCCTGACCCCTGCACCCCCCTCCTACCTGTTCCCAAGGTCTTTGTTGCCCAGAGAAGTTGTGGCTGCCCCATCCCTGGAATGTTCAAGGCCAGGTTGGACAGGGCTTGCAGCAACCTGGGATAGTGGAAGGTGTCCCTGTGATGGCAGGGAGTGTAATGAAATAGTCTTTAAGGTCCCTTCCAACCCAAACCAGTCTGGGATTCTGGGAAAAACAGCTGCTGCCATTTCCCAGAGAGGTCAAGCACCCAGGTCTCATGTTGGGCCCTTTCTGCCAGGTCCCACTAACAACCCCAAGCAATCTGTTTTGTTTTTAACTTGCAGAGGTTTTTGTTTGCCAAGCTTTTCAGCCACATTACATCTGCTCGGAAAGCCAGGAAATACGAAATTCCTCACTTCAGGCTCAAGAAGGTGGAGAACATCAAGATCTGGTTATCCCTTCGCTCCTATCTGAAGGTGAGTTCTGATCCAGGAGCTGCTTAATACAGAGGGTGTAACAGTTACAGCAGTTTGTGGTGAGTTTTGGCTGCACAGCTCCACAGCCCAACCTCAGTCCTGACTCCATGTCCTTGTTCCTGCAGAGACGAGGCCCCCAGAGGTCTGTGGATGTTGTCGTGTCCTCAGTCTTTTTACTGGCTCTTTCAATTGCTTTTATATGCTGTGCCCAGGTGAGATTTTAACCCTTTTGGTTTTTAAGGTAGGTGAAACCCCCCCCAGTGCTGGGGTCTGCTCTTTCACCCACCCACAAAGAGCCTGAACTGCAGCTGTTTGACCTCAGAATAATGTAGAGAATGTTACATTTTTTAAAAGCTTTGTACTGCTTAGTTGGCAACAGAAATTCATCCTGTTTGCACAGGAAAGTCTGGGGGCTTCTAATAATCAGCAACATTTCAGGATATGGGCATTTGGGCACAAGGGGAGGAGAATGATTTACACTTTATGGGAAGAACTGTCAGTGCTGTGGAGCAGGGAGGGATGGGCAGAGGAGGAAGGCTGTGCTTGTGCACTTGTCTTAAACTACTTGTTACTGACATGGGTGCTTTTTTTTTTCCCCAATAAGGTTCTTAAGGGCCACAAAACCTTTCTGAATGCAGCTTACAACTGGGAGTTCCTGATGTGGGAGGCAGCACTGCTGCTTTTTTTACTCCGTCTGGCATCTTTGGGCTCTGAAACCAACAAGAAATACAGTAACATTTCAATCTTGCTCACTGAGCAGGTAACTCCACTGAGCTTGTTCTCCCTTTGCCTTTGGATACAATTACTGTATTTCACACCAGCTTAAATACTGGAATCAAACTTTGGAATTTAGAAATCACCCCTTGTGTTGGCCAGAAGAGAACAAAGCACAGCTGTGGAGGAACAAGCTGGTGTAGACTCATTCTAAATTCTGGGGGATTTTTGTCTCTGGGTTAACATGTGTTAGTCAAAACAATTGGAAAAAGAATGATGTTATCAGTGCTAAATTCACTTCTTTAGGAGTGACAGCAGCCTGCAAAAATGGCTCTAATTTCCCTTCATTATGAATCATGTGGGGGCTGGTGCTGGAATATCAGCATATATGTGGTGTCTGTCACAGATAAACTTGTACCTGAAGATGGAGAAGAAGCCAAACAAGAAGGAGCAGCTCTCTCTGGTGAACAATGTTCTGAAACTATCCACAAAGCTGCTGAAGGTAAGATACTCTGCCTGAATGGCTAAATTTATGGAAGTGGTGCCTAAAGGCACCACCAGGTTCTTGTTTAGGTAAGAGTTAGTTCTCACAAAGGGAGTTTTGCTGTGCTCCTACAGCTGTGGCAGGAGATGGAGCAAAACAAGACCAGTGTGGTTAATTAGTGCTGTGAACAGACTTTGGATTCAGCAGATCTCTGAAACAAAGGGGGAATTCCTGTACATGCAGCCCAAGGGCTAAAAGTCAGAGGATGAATTGCTTTGGTGATGGACTCTTCCTTGTCCTTTCACTGCAGGAACTGGACAGTCCATTCAGGCTCTATGGACTGACCATGAACCCACTGATCTACAACATCACACGAGTTGTCATCCTCTCTGCTGTCTCAGGAGTTATCAGTGACCTTCTGGGATTCAATATCAGAGTAAGTGTCACTGTACCAACCAACAGCAACAGCTCTAATTCCAAATTCCTCTTGCCCAAGCAGAGAGGCCACAGTTTGCACTGGTAATTCAGAACATGCTGGTGAGTCTCCACATCCCTGAGGCAGTTTTGGGGGGAAGGACAGGGCTGACTTCAGTTTCAGTTCTGTTCTGTTAGAATCCAGGGGTCCTTCCCTGTATCCCAGTCCTCCTGTGGCTCATCCTCAAACTGGAGCTCACTGAGCAGAGCTGGATGGACGAGGGACACAAAGTCTTACCTGCAGATGAGGAACATTCAGACCTATTTAGGCTGTTAGACCCAAACTCACTCTCTGTCTCTTTGCAGTTATGGAAAATTAAACCATGAGCTGACAGAACATCAGCCCTGGGCATCTCCACCAGAGAGAAGAGAACCAGAAGTGTGGGCAGAAAGCAGAAAACTGATGCAAATCTGTAATTACAACTTTTAAACAGATTCCCAGTGTATGTATCAGAAGTTTTCTTTCTGCTTTACTGTTCTACACCATCCAGAATCAACTGGTCTCATCAGTGATGTCATCCCATGGCATGCAGAGAAAAACTGGAATAATGGGGCCAAATCCTGACAGCTGGCACTGCACCCAGCAGGAACTGGTGTGGGACATCAAACACTAAAGCCATACAAGAGCTGCAGCTGGAGGGACACCAGTGACTGTGACTGGTGCCACGTCTCTGCAAACTCTGAATCGTGGGCATGTGACAAGGAGGGAGTCAGTCAGCCTTCCTGGAGCTACACTGGAATATTTCAGTTTGACAGTCCTTGCCTGCACTTCTCTGGCTGTGCTGAAGAGTTTCTTTCCTTAAAAGCTCCATGTGCTCAAGGCTTTGCCTCTGTCCTGACCCCCTGCAGGATGTGACTCCACCTCCAGTCCAGCAACACCAGAGTCCTGCTCTTGGCTCAGGCTGGGGCTGCTGCAAAGAAATGATGAGTGGTTTTGCAAAACATAAGTCACAGGAGAACCTTTCAACACAGTGTAGGTCAAGTGTTCCTGAGCTGTAGAACATTTTGCCATGTCTGTTCCTGGAACAGCCACCTCCATCCTGTCCTGTGACACCAGCCCTGCTCTGGAGAGCAGCACTTGCAGCCCAGCACTGGGAGGAAACTTGGGGAGAACAGCTTTGGCAAAGACTTCCTCAGATGAATGGTTAGGAAGGGCAGAGGAGAGACACAAAATGTTTTAAAGCTTCTGTTCCATTTCCCTTCACAGGCTCCACTGGCTTCTATTTATTAGTAATGAAAAGAGCAAAAACTGAGGAACTTTCAGAGCTTCATTCTTTCACAGGAGGGTAAAAGGGCAGAAGACTTTTTGGTAGTAAACTGTTTACAGCTATTTTCTGTACAAGGAAAAGTTGTGAGATGTAAAAGGGGATGACAGTTTTATATAGCAAAATATACAAATAAACCTACAGGACAATTATTTCATCATTATCAACTGTTTCTACAGGACTTGATGATTTTTATACCACCTTTGTTGAACATTTGCTATTTGAACAGGGGGTCAAGGAAACTTCCAGTAATAAACTGCATTTGTTTTCCAGAAGAGCAGCATGTTTGTGGGTAAAACCTGGGTCCAACCCCTGAAAGCCAACCAAGAACTTGGTTTATACAGTGCAGAACCAACAGGCCACGAACTGGAGTTTGTTTTTAATATCTATATAAAAAATAATGAGCGATTTACAGGTCTCTCTCTAGTCAGAACCTCAGAGTCTGTATAAAGGTGCTGTACAATATATAAACATTTACACCCAGTACATCCATACACTGCAGAGCATTCCAAGGCCACATGGCTAAGTCTGATACAGGAAGTACAGATACAAGGGCTATGGAAGGAGAAATCACACACAGGTAAGACATTATCAGGTCACATTAACATACAGAAAAAAATAGAGGGGGAGTTGATGGCAGGGGAATCATTTCAGTGGTGCTAATTCTGGAATTCAAGGTCTGGGTTGGTCACTGTACTCAGTGGTCACAGTGAGTGCACACAGCATAAACCAACCTCTGGGGAAGGACAGGGGTAGTATCTACACAGGCTACTTCAGAGTGTTAAATAGTTCACAGTCATACTCCACCCAGGGAGTATTTGTATGTGTTATGCTACACAGCAAACCTCAGTGGATCACCTGGGGTCGAGCAGCAGAGCACAGTCCAGAGCTGCTGTAAAGCCTTTTGAATTCCCAAAGTCTTTGCTTCAAAGCTCTTGGAGCAGTCAGCTGTACTGGTGAAGAATTCCACTCACAACTGCCTCACTGTGCTTCATTAGCCTTTAAAAACATGTAATGTTTCAAAGCCAAAAGGAGAGAGTTGCTCACTTTCAAAGAGCAAGTTGTATTAGTTTGAATTTTGAGTAAAGCAAAGCTTCATCTTTTACTCTTTCTCCTGCAAACTGGACCAAAAGGGCTCCTTTTCCCCCTTTTCTGCAGTCATTAAAAACCTAAACATGTCAGGAAATCATCACTAGATCTACAAGTAAAATAAATCCCACCATTTCTGCTGTTCTTGCAGCTGTGGGACTGGTGTGTCAGTAGGTTCTGGTGGTCACACCCCTCTTAAAATACCTCTGCCAGCCCAGACTGTGAGTCTCCTGTACCCTGTGTGTCATCAACACTCCTTGATGTCTCATTCCAGGTAAACAGGGGAGAGTTCTAATAAACAGGCAAAAACTTCACTGAAGAAGCTGCTGCTCTGGCAGCTGGGTCTGTCTAAGGTCAGTTGTTGCCTGTACAGAGGGGAAAACTCCAATTCCTAACTAGCATCCAATAATTAGGGATGGGACTTCAGTATCAGCTCCACACTGAGGACGTTGTGGTGTCACAAGTGAAACCAAAGGTATCATGTTATTTAACAGAACCCAGAATTTTCTCTCCTCACACAGATATTTGCAAACCAAACCCCTATGAATCAAGGAAATAAAGCAATTTTGCTGAGTTCAGAAAAAGCAAAATTATATCAAATATCACTTTTATCTACAGGGTTTGGTACTAGGTGTAAAAATCCCAGGAAACACATCAACTGAGCAGCATCAGGGGCTCATTTGCTGCCCTGGAACTGACAGAACCAACTCACCCATGTCCTTCCTGACCCAGCAAGAACACGTGGGTCTCCTGACCTAAACATGCACCGTGCTCTGAGAAAACACCCACTCCAGCCCCAACCTTGTCTCTGACTGGAATCCACAGGGGAAGGATTAGATTGACTGGATACAGTAGATAAACTTGGCACAAGAACAGGAAGTGAGTCAGGACCACATTGGCAACAGAGGCATTAAATAACTTTGTTCAGAACTCACAACACTTGGAGAAGCCACAGCAGTGCAAGGTTGGGAGCAGCAGACAGGGCCTGCACAGGGACACGGGGACAGCAGCTCATGGCAGAGTGTCACTGAAGCAATCCAAAAGGTCCTTCATGCAGCTTAGATAATTTAAGAACAAATCAAACCCTTCCCCCTCCCTCTAACCAGTTTCTGAGAGGAAAAAAAAACCAAAAAAAAAAGGACAACTGTGTGAAAAGAACCACTGCTTTAAATGACCCTTATTGGAAAATCGATTAAAACATGTTCTAAAAAACAGTGTCAGTCAGTCACACCCGTTTTCCAGCCACTCCTGCTGCTGGGGTGCCCTTACCGGGGACCCTCCACGGCCCAGGAGTTATTGGTGTTTTCCTCACTGGAGAACTCTCAGGGTGGGAAGTTCCATCTTTGGTTTCATGGGGCAGCTCCACGTGTCTCTCTCCATGGTGTCTGTTCAGTGTAACAGCATCCTGTGTTTCCACCCTCCTTTGTCTCTCCATGGAAAGCAGTGGGATATTGGACAGGCTGGAGGTTTTGAACCTGCTGGAAGTTGGCTCTGAAGAGCTGGACTTGGTTAATAAATCATCCTCGGAGGCATTTCTCCTGGAGTCCCTGAAGGGAGGGTTGTTCCCATCAATCTCTGCAGACCACCCTTCCATCCCTCCTGCAGTTTTCTGCTTCATGTCTTTCCAGGTGACTCCTGGTTTACCACTCCCACCTCTCCCCTGCTCAACAGTCGCCTTGTCACCACCAGAAGTTCTGCCTTGGATCCTTCCCACTGTTTCTGCACTTCCTGCCTTCCCGAGGTGCCTCTGGGGACTGGCTGACCTTCCTGGAGTTCCACTGGGATACTCCTTTTTGTCACTATTGTTCATCCCTGTTTCTGTGGTTTTACTCTCATTCCTTCTGGAACTGTCAGGTTTATGTGAGAGGTGGTTTTTCTCAGGATCCCCTTTCCTGGGGCTGTGGAATCCCCTGGGAAGGAATCCCTCAGCAGCCCCTGACTTTGCTGGACTGGCAGATCTGTCTCTTCTTGTCCCTGCTTCCAAACTACCTTTAGTGATTCCAAACCCAGGGCTGGAGGGACATTCCCATCTGTTCTTTGCTCTCTGGGGAGAAGACTGAGGCTTCCTCTCACACTGGTTTTCAGTTAAAGTGCTTATCTTGTCAGGCACAGTGTTCTCTGCTTGTTCCAGTTCCTCAGACAGCTGAACTCTGGTTAAAGCTTCTCCTGGTACTGGTAAATAACACACTTCAGATGGGAAAGCAGAATGGGAAGATGAAGATAATGGTGACTGTTCTTCATATATTACATTTGATGAAGATGGATTGTAACTATCCCAATCACCTGGAAAGGAACAGTGAGAGATTTGATGGAGTAACTACATCAAAAGTAATAATCACTAAGTATTTCAGAATTTTAGCACCTCAGCAGCAAACTACTGTTCAATTTAAAAAAAACATTACATGGTGGTATATCCTTAAAGCCTTATTTAGCCAGATTTCTGTATTGTGTTGTTCTACAACCCTGAGGATGTGATTTTGGAAAAAAAACCTAGTGCTCAGAATTCTGCCTGATCCCTGCAGGACTGACAAGGTCTTGGATCAAAACAATTTTAGAGCCTACACAGCAAAATTGCAAAACAAAGTCCCTGACCTACATTGTTTAATATAAGAAACTAAATGAACTGGAACTGTTATGCTAAAAGAAATCTGAAACAGTGAAAAGTTGAGGTTATTTGTAGCTTTGCACTTTAATAATAGGAAGAGATGAAACACAAGACATGCAGATTTACCAAGTCTTTAAGGAAAAACCAAGAAAAGCACTGAAAGCCCTTAATGTTGCTCAGGTTTCACGTAGGGACACAGACTGGAAGGAGCCAAACCTGAAGGAGGAAGAGAAAAAGCCCAGAAGTACATACCAAAAAAATCACAGAGTACAGCAAGCAAGATCTCAATCAGAAATGTGGGATTAACAGCAAGGCAAGAGGCAACAAACCCTTTGTATATTTTATTTTTAATTTAATAATAAACACCTGCACAACTGTCACAAAGGGAACTGCCAACTACTGCAGTGAATAAGCACCAGAATCTCCTTATCCCACTTTTCTCCCCTGCCTTGGACAAAACCAAACAGCCCTTGAGACAACGTACTGTGATCTGGAATCAATCCAGTCCCTGGTCTCAGCAGCAGCAAAACTTTGTTCCCTCCAGCCTGGATCAGCTCAATGGCTCGTGTGTGAGTGATTCCTTGGGTGGGTTCTCCATTAATTTCCACTATTTGGTCACCAACCTGAGGAGAAAAGAGCAAGCAGGTGAGTCTTTGGGAATCTCTGACACTGTAAACTGGTTTTTAATTGAGAAATTAAAAATAATAGAGGCAGATGCTCCTGTTTCCCCTCCAGTGCTAAAATCCACTTGGCAGCAGTGACACCTTTCCATGGGTGTGGAGCAGGATGTGACCCAGGGCCCTGGGGGTTCAGGGGCCACAAGCCCAGGGCAAGTCTCAAAAGTACTTATTACTGACACATTCTACTATTTATTCACAAGGCACTTTTATTTACAGCTATTATTTATTTTCCATCTGCCATTTATTTACGAGTGTTGAGGCAGATACTGGATGTGCTTGAATGTCTTTTCCTTCTGGATCATGGATGTGCCCCATCCCAGCAGGCAGGTGAGGGATACAGCACGTCCCCTGCACTCAGTGCAGAGCTCAAACAGCACAGCAGGGTTGGGAAGGGAAGGGAATTGTTATTCCAGGCAGCACAGATCAGAGCCGAGGTCTCTGAGGCCAATTAACAACTCTCCATTAACAACGGGCAGGTAATTGCAGCTCACACCAACATCACACGCTGCTGGGAAGGGGCTGGAATAGCATCCCTCAAACGGGGATGTGTGTCTGGATGGAGGAGGAAGGGAAGCCCGTGTGGAATTGCACGGAGCAGCCAAGGGATGTCACTGGTGTGTAACACAAAGCGGCTCAAAGAGCCTGTCTGGGTTTCCTCACACCAACTCTGCCGCGGGAGGTCAGTGCTGGCTCGGGAGGGGACAGGGACACACCGACAGCTCGGCTGGGGGAGAAATTCCTCCTCAGGGTTAAGTACAGACAGAAAGTGACACCGTGTCCAGCCGAGGAGGGAGAACAACTGAACGGTATGAGAAGTGTGAACAAACTGGGGCCGGGAGAGCTCAGCCCCTCTGTGCTCCGAGCTGAGCTGGGGACACTGAGCACGTCCCTGCCCAGGGCAGGGGGAGGGCCAGGGCTGGGAAGGGGCTTTACCCACGTGGAAACCACTGTGGGAGCTGGAGCAGCATCTTCCTCAGTCCCCTCTGACCCGTGGGACAGGTTGTCCAAGGGACACAGACAGCAGTCAGCCAACTTTGTTGCCACCCTGGGTAAATTAACGTGTCAACTTGATTAACCAACTGATGAGAGGCCAAACTCACGTGCACTCTGCCATCCTTGACTGCTGGCCCATCCTCAGCCAGCCTCAGGATGAACAAGCCCATGTTATATTCCTTTCCTCCTCGGAGGCTGAATCCAAACCCCCGAGGGCCCCTTTCCAGCTCTACTGGGAAGCAGCCAGGATTCTGTGCAGAGGAAAAAGAAAAGTAAAACAAAAAAACCAAGAGATGAGGACCTGCAGGCAGGTTTAAACACTTGTTTCACACATTTCTGTGTTTTGAGAATTTAAACTGAATCCCTCCCAGCTCAGGTGTGACTTGGGGTTGTGGTTTCATTCTAAGCCTAAACATACAGAACATCTTCCCTTCTGAGATAGGAATAAAATTCTTTGAGAAACTTTGCCAAAGGATCTGTGGTGGCTCCATTTACAAGGATTTTCTGTTTCTTTCATAATTATGAGTGTTCAACTACCCTGAGGAGACAATCAAATTTAAAACATGAGCAAAACACCCTGTGAGACTTCAGTGCACTTTTATACCCAGCAGTCATACCCACATCTGACAGGGAAATATTTTACTGCTCTGCTTCCCGGAACTCCAGGGCGATGCCACCGCTGTGCCCGATGGACGAGTGTTCCCCACGGCTCCACACCCTCTGGAAAGGCTCCCGTACCTGGGAATGACTCCTGCCAGCAGCTGGAGCAGCATCCGACTGTGCCCCGTGCTTGTGCTCCGGCCACGACACGCGGTAACTGCCGGGAACTTCTTTTCCACCTTCACCTTCCGTAGCTCCCCTGCGGACAGGTACAAAGCCGTGGGTGTTGTGCTCACTTTACCCCCCCGGCCAAGCTTTTCCCGGCGCTCCCAGCCCTGTCCCAGACCTGTCGCTGCCGGGGGCGATGCCGTGTGCGGCTCCCTGCGGGCGGTGCTGCGGGGCCGGGCTCTGCCGCGCTGAGTTGGTTCCCGATGGAGGCCCCCGGGGCTCTGAAATCCAAAAAAACCAGCAGTCAGAGCTCCCCGGACCCACGGCCGGGGTCGCACTCACCACCGGAGCTGCTGCTCCAAGGAAGCCACGGCCCCTCGGGCTGAGCTGAGCTCGCTCACACACAAGGGAGGAGGGTTTTCCAAGCCGGGAACACAATAAATCCCCAGGAATTTGAGTCTTTATTTGTATTCTTTTATTCGGCTTTTCTTCAGGAAAAGAACACAGTTTTAAGGGTCCTGACACGGACAGGGTTTTAAGGTGATAAAGGCCAGAAGGGATAGGGGTGGTCAGATCCACTATACTGGATATTCAACATAATAAAACTTTATAAGAGATAAAGATCCATATCCATTTGAGAAATATCCCTTTGCAAAGGTAAGGGAATGAGGATCTGCAGGAGCAACAGGAGTTTGGAGGTGAAGACCCCAGGGATGGAGGCCCAAGGCACACTTTTAGGTGCAGCACTTTACTGCATTTCTTAATTAAGCACAAACTCCATTAAAATATAAAAGATGCTCAACCATCTTAAGAGAAAGACAATTTCAAACACATTAAACTGAATTTCTCAGGTATGTGAGACCTCCCCAGGACTGCTTGGTGCTCCTCTGTCACATGCCTTAAAGGGGTTTTTCTCTAGAGACAAAATGTCAACTTTTACTCCTGGTTTATCTTCAGATTTTTAATTTAGAAGCACAGGCAAGAAAAATGCCATCTGTTTGTAGCAATCCTGCAGTCTGCTCTCGTGTGTTCCCAGCTAATACATGACAAAAGCTGACAAGCTCCTGCTTTGGTGAAAAATGTTAAAGAATCTCTTCTGGTGCACGGAGGGGAATTAATTTATTCCCAGGAAAAGCAAAGATCACAGGTCTGGGAAGGTTGGGAGGGAGGGAAGGGGACCAGGCAGAGGTTTTGTTGCCACTCTCAGGGGACAATGCTGAAGACAATGCTGAAGAACAGCAATTTTTATCAAGATTTGTGCTTTGTGAAGCTGAACAGCTTCCAGAAAAAAGAGCATTTTAGTTTTCTGGAGCTGCATCCTGCATTTCCCTCGGTGGGAACCACCTCTGTGAGGTTCAGCTCCCTCCCTGCAGTGCCTGAAGCCCTGACTCACTCCCATCCAGCTGGATTTCTGTGCTGCACACAGGCCTCTGCTGTGAGCTCAACTCCATTTCTGCAGCTACATCAAGGGGAATTTTAAAGTGGAAATATATTCCCACTTTGGTGGAACAGGTTCTGCTTCTCTCTCCTTCATTGTCACAGAATTCTTTACATCTCAAACACACCAACTCCAGCTCCCCTAAGCCACAGATTTTTTCTGACTGATCTTCACTCTGGTTTCACCACCTGCTACTGAGGGTTTTTTTCCCCTCTTTTTGTTGAGTCTCCACAGGCTCTGGTTTTATCTCTGCATTTTGGCTCCAAATCTGTAATTGAGGCAGTGGGAAAGGTTTTTACACAGGGTCCAGGTAAGGTCATGCACAAAAAAATGGGAAAAACAATGATGCTTATTTTGAAAACAAGTGGAAGGTGTCCCTGTCCATGGCAGGGAGTGGAACTCGATGGTCTTTAAGGTCCTTCCAACCCAAACCAGTCTGGGATTCTGTGATTAAAAGCTGCAGAAAACCAGATCTAATTCAACCAACTCAAACTTCATTGCTTTATAAACATCACCCTGGGCAACTGCTTTGAAGTGTGTCCCTTCAAACTGGAATGAATCAGATTTGATAAAAATAAAAATCTTAATAGAAAAATAACAATTTATAGAGGTCTCTCTGCTTCAAGAAGTAACAAAACAGAACATTAAGTCTTTGAAATTCTGTGTTACAGGCTGAGAAGGCATGGTAAATATTTGCAGTGAATGTGAAATTAGGGAATCATCTACTGGCTTTATTCACAGTCTGGCTTTAGGTCCTTATTATTTAAAAGATGAAGAAAGCCAACTTTCTGACAAAACAATGATAGAGAGCTTAATTAAACCCATAAACAGAAAAATGCAGGGCTGGAAAACAGCTTTGCTCTTCAAATGGTTGGATTTTACATATTTATAGTGACCTGTTTGTATAGAAACAATCCCGTGGTGCAGTGTGGTCATCAAAAATAGTGTCTGCACTGGGACTTTGCAGCCCCAGGGACCCATGTGGCTGCTCAGGTGACACAGCAGGTTTTGAAGGTGGAGGTTTTGCAGGAAAACCCTGCCAAGGGCTTCTTCCCTTGGGATGTGACCCTTTGGCAGCCAGGACCACGGGATGTTTCTGTTGTATCCCAGGGATGCAGCATTAGGGAGTTTGTGTATTTTAATATAAAAGGAAGGCAAAACTCAGGGTTCAAATGGAGGGATTTGGAAAGCAGGAGTCCCTGTGGCCTTAGAGCAGGGACAGAGGATCCTTGGGAGCAGCTGCCTCACTGGGAACAAAGCTCAGGCAGCACCTGCAGCAGCAGGGAATGGGCACTGTGCAGGGGAGAAGATTTTCTGTGTGAGCATCATCCCCTGGCTGCTGCAGCCCCTCAGGAGAGGTCACTTCTCCTCAGCTGGTTTCACACACACACAGGACATGTTTCTGTGCCAGCAGCCCCTTCTCTCTCACACACATGAGAAACCATGAGAATTTCTCTCACTCTGCACCGTGTTTTATATCTTTTCTTTGGGTTCAACCACCTTGGCAGCTGCCTCTGCCCACCCCACCTGCCCTCAGCTCTTCCAGAGCAAACAACCAACCTTCCAAGTCATTCAACACTCAGGAGCTGGACTGAATGATCCCTGTGGGGCCCTTCCAGCTGAGGTCACTCCTGTGATTCACTCCCTTTCATTTCCAAACATCTCCAAACACCCGACTGAAGTGAATTAATTTCAGCAGTGACACCAGACCCCTGGCAGGGTGGTGGCACCTTCCTCACCTTCCTCAGCCACCACGGTGAGGGTCACCACGTTGCCTGCATCCTTGATGAGCTGCACGATGCTGTCGTGGGAGAGCTCCACGATGGACTGGCCGTTCACCGCCGAGATTCGGTCGCCCACCTTCAGCCTCCCACACTGGTCAGCAGGGCTGCCCTCGATCACCCGCCCGATCTTGTGAGGGATCACTGGGAACCAGAACAGCCACACAACAGCCTGAGCAGGGAGGGGCAGAGTGCAGCTCCCAGCCCTGCACAGGACAAGCCCCAAAATCCCGCTGTCTGCACAGCGACTGAGCATCGCGCAGAGCCGGAACCGCCGCGGTCATCCCAGAGAGAGCTCCCGCTCCAAAGGGTGGCACTGCTTTATCAGGAAAACCTGGGAATAGCGAGGAGTGTTTCACTGGGAGGGAATGGAGCCAACCCAACAGCGTGGCCTTGTCACTTGTCACGTACAGGGTGTTGTGCCTACAGGAAAACACGGGGAGGAAATGGGTCACATCTGCACAGGGATGAGACCGTGTGGCCCCCGAGGGCTCCGGAGCAGTTGGGTTTGCCACTCAGGATGTAGTTTCCATTTCATGCATCGACCCTGGAGCACTGTGTGGGCTCAGAGACAGTTGTGGACATCCAGTGTAATGCAGAAATCTGGATGCAGGGGTAAGCTCTTCCTCCTTGCAACCAAAAATTAACTCTTAAACACGCTTCAAAGAGAAACGAAACGTCTCCCGCCAGGGACTGACTCAGTAACAAGGTGAGGACCTGGGCAGTGACCCTGAGCACACCCAGCAAGGTGTGTTAGTTACACCAGCTCTGCACAGACCTGATCCCTTGTCCTGCTCTCCGAGAGGAACCTGTACTTGCAATAATTGTCTCAAATTTTATCCATCTCTCCTGGCTCAGTTCACCCTCCTCAGTTCAGACTCCTCCAGAGGCCAAAGCAATGCAGCCACAACAGACAGAATGGGGAAAAGAGAAAATTTAATGAGAAGGAAAAAAAGACTGATTTCAGTTCCTTTGCCAGAGATGAACAGGGAGGCAGAACTAAAGGCAGGAGGAGGGAGGGATGCTCCACTCCACACCTCTCCCATGGCCAGCTCTGCCACAGTGCCAGTGGCTCCTGCACTCTCCCTGCCCATGAGCTGTGCTGGTGCTCAGGGAGGGATCCTGTTTTATGGTTTGCTGCCCAAACATCAGCTCTGCAGAAGGCCCTGGGCAGCCAGGGAGCTGCCACGGGGAGGGGACAGACCTTCCAAAACCTGGGGACAGGAACACTCTGGAGCTGCCCCAGTGCTGACGTGGCCCCGAGAGAGCAGATCTGCATCACATGAAAGCACAGCAGTCAGCAGCTTTCCCAGGCATCCAAAACAGCCTCTCATTCATCTGGATGCCTGAAAGCACAGCAAACTTGGCTCCTGTCCTTCCCAGATCCCTCCTCAGGGCTCGGCTGCACAGGAACCACTGCACTGCTCCTTTGTAGCTCATTTCCAAACACCTCCCAGACCGACCTCCACGTGTTCCATAAAAGCCTTTCCTGGTACTCCATGTGAAAGCCTGTTTGCATCTCCAAGGCCTAAAGCAGGTTTGATGGATGCCTGTTTTCCAGAGGTGCTGCTCTCTGAGGGACTGGAGAGGTGAGGAACACCACACACCTGTCAGGATTACGAGCTGGCTTTCCAAAACCACCACAGCAAACCTGAAACACTTCCACAGTGTCACAGAATCAGAATGGTTTGGGTTGGAAGGGACCTTAAAGCCCATTTCATTCCATCCCCTGCCATAGGCAGGGACACCTTCCACTATCCCAGGCCATGAGCCATCCAAGATTGGAAAGCCAGTAAGGATTATCTTAATGAGCCAACACACACAGAAGTCACTGTGAAGGAACAGACACTGGTGCTTTTCTGGCCCTTATCATGAGTTTAAATTTTATTTACACTTCCCTTAATAGACTGAATTTTAAAGTATTACATAAACCTAAGAGCCAACTGTAAAGAGTGAAGCACTGCAGGGTTGCAAACTCAATTGCTGATTACTTGTTTTAAAATAGCCTGGCTAAAATATCCTGGCATCTATCCTGAAGAACACAGGAGCTTCAGATTAAACTGTGGCACAGACAAGTTCTGCAGAGCCCAGCCCAGGGATAAATCAGTGTGTCTTTTCCTGCAAGTTAGAAACAGCCTGGACCACAGGACTTGTGCTTCCAGCACTGGGATTGGTTTCAGTTGCCTTCTACTTTCAGCTCTAATATCAAATAAAGAGGGTCTTGCAGCTGTCTTGCTCCTGTGCAGGGTTATGGATCTTTCCACTGGACTCCAGAGCTTCCTGGAAACAGCTTCTCATTCACTGCTGGTCACACTATTTCTTTTTGGTTTTGCTTTTAACCTTGGTTATTTTGCTGTTTATCTTTACAGCTATACCTGAGCCATGTTCATATCTCACAACTGTAACACCAGACCATGCTACTTTTTCATTTTGATGAGCTTTATTGGACGCTCTGTCTGACAGCAACAACTTCATTGCTTTCCTCTGAGCACTGCAGCCTCTACTTCCTCAGATCCCCAAAATAAATTTTACCTGAGTAGGTAATAGAAAGCCAAGGTCGAACCTCTGCTTCCATTAAAATGCCAATGAATTAATGCTGTGTGAGAATCTACATCACCACCAGAGCTTGACAAACGCCCACATCCCAAACACTGCCCTGTGACAAGGGCACACTCCTGTGTATGGGCTGCTTGTGTGGGATATACATTGCCCTCAGCCCCACTTATGTCACAGTTGGTGACAAAGAGCACAAACACGAGGCCTCAGCGTGAGGGAAAGGGCAACAGCAGCTCTGCACTGAAGGAGAAAGTAAAGCCACCAGGACACAGCACTTACCCCCAGGAGGAGGTTTGTTCTTGGAGGTGAGGATGACAAAGCCAAATCCTTCGTTCTCCTTCCTCTGCAGACGGACATCGTAGACCTCCGGGCAGGGCAGGTTTGCAAAGTCCCCCCGGGGGAGGCGGGGAGAGCCGTTCTGGGCCAGGGCAGGCGGGGCCTCCTCCTCCTCCGCTGGCTTTTCCCCTTGCAGGTGACAGACAGACAACAAATAAGGAACAAAACTCACCCAGCAACTACAGCACAACTACAGCTCGGTGTCAGTGCTGGCATGAGGTGGCAACAGCGGGCACTGATCAGAGCAGGGGCTGTTGTCAGCCCTAAATCCCATCCCAGCTCTGTCATTCATTGAGTCACAGACAATAATCTTCTCTAAACTGCTGATCTGGACACTGATCTGAAACTGCAGATTCATAAGATGCTGCCCTGGATCAGCCCTGGTTTGAATGCAGTTATTCTTGCTACACACTGATGCCAAAAGACTTGAGAATACAACATATGGAAGGTTCCCTGCCCATGGCAGGGGTTTGAAATGAGATGAGCTTTAAGGTCCCTTCCAACCCAAACCACTCTGGGATGCACAGAAAACAGACCGGGTTACCACTCAATTCCCACAGCAATAGTGGCTGTTCTAACTACTACCTGCAAAAAGGTTTGAAGAAATCACCCCTTCATCATAATCTTCAGAGCCTTCCCTGTGCAAATCAGCAAGAGCATCAGCTTATTAAATTCTGCCTTTTGCCACTTACTCAGAGATATGTCTGACCCTCAATCTCAGGCTGCTCAGCTCTAGTGCAGTAATTAAAGACTGAAATAAATACGAAATAAATAAATATGAAAGAAACAATTTCAGAGCAGCTTCAGTGGCTTTGACTCCAAGCCCCGCAGTGTTCCTGAGCCAGCTGTGTGTCCTGCAGCCCCTCTGGGCACTCAGACACCTACCACCAAAGAAGATCTTCCTCCGGACTGTGAGCAGCACCTGCCCATTCCGTGCAGCGCTGGTCATTAAATCCAGGACCTGCTTGTGGGATTTCCCTTTCACGGGGACCCCGTCGATGCACATCAGCTCGTCGGCCGCGCGCAGCCGCCCGTCCTTTTCTGCAGCTCCCAGGGGGATTATGGCTCCGATGTAAATCTGTCAGCAGAGCAGTCAGGGGGTTTGAATGGGAACACGGGCTCAGCAGAACACGTAATGGTTGGAATCCAGGTGAATCCAGGCAGATGAGGGCTTTTGAGAAGGTGTTTTTCAAGATTATCTCACTGTCCGGCTCCAGCAGAAGCAGAGCCAGCAGTGTGCTCTGCTGACCCAGTGGGGACAGTCTGGGATACAATAAATACCTTCTGAAAAGTTTTGGGGGGGTTTAATCCTTAGTTCCATGAATTCTGCTCCCCTGAGCATATTTCTCAGCTTGTTAAAAAGCCCAACTCTGACAAGAGCACACACAGTGCACTTATTATCTGTATGATTTCCCAGGCATTAGTGAAGCAAAAGCCTCTGTCATTCATTCTACTTATTCCACTTTATTTTTTTTACCAAGACTGGGCCAGAGTGATTTGGGAAGAAGTAAAAGCCTTTGAAAGGACTCACATTTATTTCTGAAAGTTGCTTAGACAGCTCCACACTTGAAGTTGTTTCAGTGCCCAGCTTTTAGGGATTAAAAAATGAATTCCAACATTATCAATTCTGTCTACCCCCACCTCAGAAAGTGCTACTAAATTTAACACAGATAAGAACACCACACTCTGTTTCATATGCTAGAATCACTTTCTGATTAAAGGAAAGAGTAAGGATAATTACAGCCAGTGCTGTTGGAGGTTGAGCAGTGGTGGGCAGTTCATCTGTACACAGCACTCATGACATCAGCTCCACACTTCCCAACAGCTATGGCTGTTATGGAAACAAAACACCACAAATGCTATAAAGTGCAACACAAGTAACATTCTTTGGGTTTGCTCTTTTCTTTAAATGCATGTTAGAGAGGGAGAAAAAAAAAAAGGCCAGCACAGGATCACAGCTGGGAATGGAAAAACTGAATTCCTTCACTGTAATCAGAAAACAATCTGTGTGTCTAATCCGAAAGCTTTTCCTCTTCACTTGACAGCTGAAGGAAAGGCCCCTGACTTAGTTTACAAGTCTCAGTGCTTCATCCCAGAGAGGAGTCTTTGTATTTTGGGAAGTAGAGGGGAGTCTCCTCAAGCCTGTCCTTGGAGAACAGACCAGCCAGGGTGTCTGCACTGGCATCTGCCCAGCTGCCTCCAACTCAATGCACTCCTAAAAATTCACTGGGAGAAGTGGGGGGAAAGGGGGTGTGACACCATCCCAGCCCTGGCCTCGTTTCACTGGGCTGCATGGAAAAGAACAGCCTGATGGAATTCTGGCAGGCTGAGCAGCCCCTTCCTTCCACTCTGCTGCTCCAGGGATGCGCCGCCTTGCACGGCACATGGAGCATGAAATCCTGGGAATGTCCTGTGCCAAGGCCAGCACTGGGATCAGCAATGGGCAAAGGCTGGGCACCAGCACAGCCCTTTTGAGGGCTCTGAGACACAGCAACAGCTGCAGAAACACCACTGGCAAGGACAGGCTCGAGACTGAAGTCAGCAACAAAGAGCTAAAAGGGAAGGAAGTCTGGATCGATCCCTGATCCTGGAAAGGCAGTTACTGAATTGATCAGTTCTGCCATCACTGAACTGTCTGTACTGATGGGGAATGAGGGTGACAGAGGGTCCTTCTGCCAGGAGTGCTGTGAGAACACAGGTGACACTCAACAGTTCCACTTACAGGCTGATCTGGTCCATCCCCTCCGAGCACCCGGAAACCAAAGCCTGACTCCTGTTTCCGCAGGAAAACATCCAAATCTCTTGTGTTTGGAGCTAAAAAAAAACATTTCAGAACATGTAAGGAGTTATCTTGGATTATTGAAGGATTATTCTTTGGTGGTGCATTCTGAGGTGTCTTATTGACAGAACACAGCAACCAGAAATACAGTGAATAATCAAACAGTCAAATCTTCAGTGACATTCTCTCTCCAAAATGGTAAAATGAACTTTCAAAGGAGAAATCCAACTACATTCATATGGTAGGCCAGGATAAAAGCCAGTCTAACACAACTACTTCTATAAACAACTTCTATAAACTACTTCAGAACTAGATTATCCTTGAGAACATTTCTGGGATAAAATATATTTCAAGTGTATTCGCAATAAAACAATTAATATTTTTTTTTAAATGTGTTCCACAGTATTCTAATTTCTGCATGAGTTGTGCTTTTCTTGAACTGTTTTATCCATAGCAGGTTAACAAACCCAGCAGCAAAGTCTCAGTAGTTTTACCACACAACAAAGAAAAAAATTCCTTCATAACTGAGTATCTTCAAGTGGAGGTACTCACGTTTGTCCTCATAAATAGTCTTAGACTTCAGATAGACTTCAGAAGGGTCCAGTTTAGGAGAGCCTGGTCTCACAGCAGAGGGTGGGAAGGGCATTGGTTGTGGGATGGGGTCACTGACAGCTTCCAAACTTCCTGAACTGTCCTGCTTGTCCTTCTGAAACACATCCCACCCACAAAACCCAGATTGAATCAAAGCACAACTGAACTCGTGGATGCAAAAGCAGTGTAAATACAGGACAGGAGGACACACCAGGGTCGTGTGAGGCATTAGAATTCACTATTTGCCTTTTCTGATCTGACAACTGCAACACTCCTGTAAGTATTTCCCCAAGAAAGGACACCTCCCACCCTAATTTCCAATCAATTATACACTAAAGTAACTCCAAATAACTTATTCTGGGCTGAACCCCAGCCTGGAAAACTGGCACGTGGCTGAACCACAGCACGAGCATCAGAGTTAGATCTGCCCTTTCACCAAGAGCAGAAGAAACTGCCCTGAGCTATTCAGCAGTTTGACACTTCTTGTATGTTTATAAACACAGGAACTTGCCCTTTTAAAGTGAATTATTTTGCCATGCTGTTTAATGCCACTGAGCATTCAGTGCTCCATGGGCTGTTGCTCCTGCACGTGTTCTGGAATAGAATGCCAGTCCCCAAATCCAAAGTATTCTTAGCATGGGAGCCACACTGCCAGGGCCTGTGCCCTCAAAATGCAGGGATTTCTGATTTATCCCCCCCTGATTTATCCAGGGGGGGCAGTTGGACACTTGCAAGGGACAGAATGTGCAATTCTGAGTGAGGACAGTGTGCTGGGTGTGTGTGCTCCTGTTATCCCACTGCTGGGATACCACTTCAGCACTCAAACAGCAGGATAAAGATAGAAAAAGCAGCTACATCTACATTCTAAAGGGATTTTCCTAAAATGCACTGATTTGCTCTGCACAAGAAGCATTTTTAAAGAAACAGCTGTGTTCAAGTAGCCTAATTTATAACAGAAAGATTCATGGCAAACACATGCATTAATATCAGCATTAGCAAATCAGAGGGTATTTTATTAAGCCCAAGTATTCTTTGCTGAGCTAATATATATTAAAGATGCCCCAACAGATCAAACTTCAAAGAATAAATGTACAGCTACATAGCTAAAAATATGGATCCAAAGATAAGCATTTCCAGGATGGAACACTAACCACTATCTCCACTAAACAGCTCAAAACACTCAAAGGAATCTTCCTCATTCATTAGACCATATTTATAAGTCCATTTTGCAACCTCAAGCCCCTGAATATTCTCCATCAGAAACCAAGTTAAATGCATCACAAATACTCACCCCTTTGGCAGTTTTAGTAGGTGAGGGTGGACCTGAAGAGAAGAGAAAGTAATTTCAATAGTTACCATAAGTTTAAGCATTACAGCAATATAATCAGCTCCTCCTGGGGTGAAAATAATAACTGCTGATTCACTCTTCTTTTAAATGGCAAAGAGACAAAAACCATCACTTCACAGAAGTCTCAACTAGAATTGAAAGTTGTACAGCAATGAAAAATATCTATTTCTCGTTATGTTGACACTGGTCAACCAAATCACCCATCAGTTCATGGGATTTGTGAATTTGTCTGAAGAAATTTCACCTGCTACAAAGAAATCTAATTAGTTTATTATGAAATAGTAACATTTATTTAGAAAAAAACCTGGAGATTTTTGCAAATATCAGTGACTGAAGTGACACTCTAAGGGCTCCAATAAAGCCTAAAGAGACCCTGAGCAGCCACAAGCTGCTTCCTAATCCATTCAGCTCCCTCTGAAAAACACACACTATGTACTACAGTTTTTGGGGGGAGAAGATGCATCGTGGTTTGTGGCTGACAGTCAACGTAGAGGTATAAATATGCAAATGGAAAATCAGGTTTTTTCTGCTATTCCCAGTGATCAGCTCCACCTCTTTGCTGATGCTTCCTCCTGTCTCCTGCAACCTCCTGTCCATTATAGCCACAGTTACTGGAATACATTTGGAGAGCCTCAGGAAACTCAGTCCATCATATGCTTTGCATTATGCTGGAGACCACGTGTTTGCTTTAGCACTCCCCAGACACTTGGAAGAGACAGTGCATAAACATATCATGTAATCTTTGAAGGAAAAAAAAAAAAAAAAGAAGAAAAGCCAAATCAAACCCCCCAAACAAAACCCCAGCAACCCCAAACACTCTGGAGTATAAATTAAACTCAGAACATAACAGCTCAGGGATATAATGAACTGCTGCTGAGCTGTCAAGACTGGACACGATTTAGATATCTCACTGAAAAGGGATTTCAAAAAGCTTATAACCAACATGACAACTGTAAATTTGTCTGTACCTCCTCTCAAGATAAGCAGTGGCACCTCTGCTCCTACTGGGAACTGCTTGAGCACCTCCACCACCTGCAGGTGGGTCAAGCTCTGCACGTTCTGATGGCAAATCTCCTTGATGACGTCTCCTTTCTGCAGCCCCTGGCACCACTGGCTGTCCAAAATCATCTTCACCTTCTGCCCCGTGGGACTGTCTGCGATGGCAAACCCAAAGCCTTTGGGCCCTTTGAGCAGGGGGATGGTGACCAGCTCTGGCTGGGAGCCCCCCGAGGAGGCCAAGGACACCCTCTGCTCCCCCGTGTCCGGCGAGGGGCCGTTGAGGCGCCCGTTCACCACCATGGGGCCCATCTTGCCATTGTGGTCCAGCACGACAGTTCCTGCCACTAAATCCTGGCCGGGCACGGGGACGTCCCCCTTGGCCCCCGGGGGGCCGTTGATGATGGGGGTGGCTGTCACAATGTCCACCACGGGGTCCTCGTTGTCGTCGGGAAGGGGGTAACCCCGGCACAGAGTCATGTTCACGTACTGGTTGACAGGGACCAGCTGGAACATCTGCACAACATCTGCGTGGGTGTGGCCAAGGACACAGCTCCCGTTTATGTCCACGATGACATCGCCTGTCACAAGAGAAAAGTTCAAGGGAGTCAAAACCAGGAGCAAACCCATCCCCACGTGGAGCCAGAACAAAAGCCTTACCTGGAGGAAAGCACTGTGCAGGCTCCAAACTAATAACTAGTGGCTGTTACCTCTGGGCTGATGTTGCCAAAAAACATAAAGGATTTCCTCTTTGCTTTTATGTCATTTCATCTCAGAACACAGTGTGCTAAATATATGAAGTTTAATCTGCAGCAGATTTAAAAACTGATACTATACAGCCCTGGGAGATGAAGCAGCACACACACACTCCTGCAAGCAGATGTCTTCTGCTTTAATTCATATTGCACAGCATCCTAAACCCAATCCAGAATAAATCGGATTATTTTTGGCCCTATGTCTATTTTAGGACTGGCTGAACTTAAGCTAGGATTGCACCCACACACGTTCCATACTCTTACACTGCTGCCACACGTGGCTGAGAATGTATTTTCAAAATAAGTGGAAGTTTCAGATCCTGAAACCTTGTTTCATGTTTGCATCATTCTGGTGTGAAACTTTGCACGTGCAATACAATATTCCCTGCAAAGTGAATTATGCCTTAAATGCCTGGGCACCAGTCAAAAGGAACTCTCTTATTCAATGAACTGCCACAGGAATAGCTGCACACCTTTTCATTCCAACAGTTCTGCAGGACTGTTTTCATTTTGACAGAGGTGGAACATGGGCCACACACAAACAAGTTCAAACAATACATCAGCAACAAAACGGGAAATTGTTTCTTTGCATAATAGCATTAAATCATTCAAAGCATGAACTCTTTTATTCTTCTTATCTAAGGAGTAAGAGTTTATGTGATACAAAGAAGCATTTTGCCTTTTCTACTATGTAAATCTATAGCAAGCTTATAGGTAACTTAATTAAACAAATAATAACAATGAAAAAGTTAGCAAGTCTCCATGGATTGCAGGAACCCTCATCTCTCTGCCTTCTTCACTTGTCCAGCTCACACAGCTTTGCTTCCTCATTCCTGCTGCAGGTTTTTTTGCAGTTTTAATATTTGGTGTTATGGCTTTTGGCAGCAATAAGGCAAAACACAGACCAGGATTCAAACAAACTACTTTTACTTTATGTATAGAGAGAGAAGAAAAGCCATTCTGTGAACAATCATGAAGACAAAGTCTTTAGCCTTAGCTAAAGCACAACTACTGAAATCTTCAGCAGTGTCCTCTAAGTTGATTTTTATGTAGAATGTGGGTTCTTTTCCTTTTCAGCCACTGCTCTGCACAGGCCTTTCAGAATCTGGAAACTATTTCATTTACTGAGGATGAGGATGGACTCATCCAACTCTCTGTGCCTCCAGCTTTGTCCTCCAAAGAGCCCCAGGAAATGGAAGTTTAGAGAAATGATACTTGACCTGGAGCAATTCTCCCATCTTGTGCAGCAGGTCCATCTTTTAACACATTCTTCACCTGGAGAAACTCATCAGGCCTGTCCCCTCCAATGATGGTAAAGCCAAATCCCATGGTACTTTTCTTCAGGGATGTCCTTATAAGTGCTCCTGTGAGCTGGGATGGATCTCGAGTGAAGACAGACTTCCCTGGGCCTTGTGAATTATGGAAAAGAGACACAGGAAAAACCAGGGTTAGTTCTGGTAAGATTTTGTTTGTTTTTTTAAGGTGCCACGAAGGTTAATGGTTTGTTTATTGTTGGTTAACCTGTGCAGCACCCTTAGGGAGCAAACACACAGGACAGTGCTCCTCTCATTTCCCAGGTGAGCTCAGGGAATGGGAAAGGTAAGAGTTTTTTAGTACAGGCTGCAACAGAGCTGTATCTAAACCTCCCACCTCGAATTCCCAGTTTTAATCCTTAAATACCAAGCTTAAAGTTAATCAAAAGCAGGTGTGGTTTTACCTGCATCTTCCAGCTGGCTCTTCTAACCCTCCATATATTCCAAAGCTGCTTGTGACAACCAGCTTCAGAAAGATCAAAATGATTTAAAAGCAGTCTCGGTGTCCCTGCTCAATTTTAATATTAAAAAATCCTTCAAAAAACCCTACAGATTTTGGAGAGTAACACTGCACTGCCCAGCAAAAAGACAAAAACTGGATACTTTACAAAGCACGTTTGCAGATAAAGATATAAGTGACAAAGATATTCAGTGATACCTGATTTGGAAGGGCCACCATCAGTCTGTCCCAGCTGCTTTTTCCTTTTGGCTTCCAATACTGGATTTTCAAACTGAGTTTTCTGGTTAATATGACTGCAGACATACAAAAGGCAGGTCAGGATTTCAGCAGAAAACATTCTGCCTTTTGCCCAAAAAACACAACCCCAAGAGATACACCTACAAACACTATTTTTTATTATCTCAGAGAATGCTCTGGAGGGATGAACAATAAACTCTGAAATTCCTCTCAATGACTTGATTTACGCTGAGAGGCAATAAAATTTTACTCCCTTTAATTACTAGTCAGAGTTTTAATAGCTTAGAACTGAGCAAACCTGCTTTTCCTCTTGACCCAACTACCTATAATGTTCACAAACTTAGGCATCACTTTTTTATTAGTAGATGCCAGTACAGCAGAGAGGGGAAAAACAGTAAATTTGAGCATTATTTAAATACTTTGCAAACTGAAAAATGTTTGCTTGTCCTCTGCAGCTACATTTTCAACTCCACCAATTTCTTCTCCACGGTTAAAGAGCAATTTAATTTCCCCTGGCCTGAAGGAGAATCAAAAGAGCTCTTGCAGCAGTTTAGTGGTTATTTACTTGGCTCTTTGGAGACAGCTACAAGTTATTTTTGCTCCTTTACAGTTATTAGGTGCCACTCTTATTTTTGTTAAAGCTAAGAAAAATTACATCAGCTCATTCACATTAATAAATTACTTTGGTCATCGCCTGCTGTCCTTCCCCAAATGAAATACAGTCCAGGAGGACTTTAAGGTCACACCATGGATTGTGCCACATGCCAGTGCTGCAGAAGTTTGTGCCATGAGTTCACTGCCCCCCGAACTGCTTCTCCTGCATATATTTAATACTTCCATAAAACCCCAGAATGGTTTGGCTGGGAAGGGAGCTTAAAACTCATCTCATTCCACCCCTTGCCATGGGCAGGGACACCTTCCACAAGATCAGGTTGCTCCAAGCCTTGTCCAACCTGGCCTTTGATTGCATTCCAACCTACACTTACTGGGTATCAAGCACTTTATTATTTCCTGCTCAATTTATAACTCTGTCAAACCAATAATTAGCACTTACTCAACATAATATGTTCCGTATTGAGGGTCTTCTATTTTTTCCCATCCATAAGGAAGTTCTAAAATCAGAAAGACCAAATTCTCCATTACAGTGGAAAACTATCTGCAAATACCAGTTTTTATGGAAGAACATACAGACATATGAAAAACATGAGGAAAATACAGGTTCTGTTTCCCTCCCTGATGAAGGTTATCAGCCTGTTCCAGGGAATCTGAGTTACCCCTGTAACTCTCATTCTTTTTTCTATCAGATGACAAGACTTATATCCAACAAAAATCACAACACTTTAAACATATAATAGAGACTTGTTTGATACAGGTACTGAAAGTTACACGCAGAAAGCTCCTTTTAATGGCAAATTAAAACCTGGTAAGATGGTGCCCAGCAGCCCATGACTGACTGAAGGTGATAAGCAGTTATCACAGAGGACAGATTATTGAAGTTTACTGTTCTAGTTATCTTGGCCATGGAAACTTAAATATTAGAATAATGGACACAGTCAGGTATCCAGACATTTTAAAGATAAATCTGCCCTGCAGTCTTGTTTGAGGCTGCCCTAAGTTTGACAGTAACAGGAATTTCCCAAGCATATGACAGCATGTTACCAATTACTAATACCAGCACCACTCCACAGGGTGTGACAAAAGACCCAGTGGGTCTATTCATTTAAATATTGTTCATTTGGATATCCTGCATCTCTGTTTAAAGTGTTCTTTTCATCCTGTGGTGAGCTGCACATATGTTTAATAAGCAGCAGTATGCAGCCATTGCTCCAGCTGGCTTCATTATGGATACATGGCTGTTAGGCTGGGAAATTTCAGAGCATGACAGGCTATTCTGAGCCTGCCTCAGCTTTTGGAACATGTCAGGCATTTGCTGAAGGCAGAGCTATCTGACACTCTTTTCTCTCTGACTAAATTGCCTCAGTGTGTTGCAGGAATTGCCTGTAGGCCACTCGTGAACTCGACCTGTGAGTCTTCAAGCAACAGAGCGAGGCATTGAAAGGGGTCAGATTGTTCCCTCTGCTCCTGCATTCAAGTATTAGATCATGTCACATGCCATAGTTATCATTAGCAATATGTATTATGCCATCTCTTCCTTATTATTCCCATATCCTGTTATTTATGGACCTTCTCCTCCTGCCATATTCCGCCCTCACAACAGTTTCCAGCGAGATCCTCCCTCACGTGCAGCTCCCTCCTCAGCAACAGCTACTGGAACAAAACATCTCATCCTCTGCTCAGGAATGCAGATAAACCCTTGATTGAGCCAGATTCTACTAGTCCAGGGAAAAGTACACCAGTCTTATGTGAACTCCTACTGCCCCCAAACCACTCAGCACTGCTCTGGTGCCTCCAGTCACCTCTACCAGGAAGAAGCTGCTACCACTGCAGTAATGGATTGTATCCAGCTGGGATGAACTCAGGCATTTATCTGTGACAGGTGACAGATGAATTCTGAACATCTCACCTCCATCTTCACAGTCTTCAGGAGCTTTGGCCTTCTTACAGAGCCGGGGGTCGAGCCACGTGGTTGTCTTGGTGTTGTGGCTGTGGAGCAGAACATGGGCCATTAGAAGAAGAGAACACCCTCAGACTGAAGAAACTTTGCTTTAATTTAAGTATTTACCCCCATAGAGAAGCTTTTAGAAAATACCACCTTTATTTGTGCCTCAGTCACATCATAAAATGCTAAAAAGAAAAGGTCTCCAGACCCCAAAAGCTCATGTGGAAACAGCAGCTGTTTCTACCTGATAGGAAAAAATATTTTTAGCCTCTTCACATGTTTAACCCTCAGGAAGGTTTCTGTTCCATTTTGGCCTTATAATTCACAAATGAGGCAGTTTCACACGTGCATACATGAGCTACTTTCCTATCCTGGACTTTCATCTGGGCTGCCTGTATTTTGAAATATGCATTCCCAGCCAAGGAACACAAGCAGAGAAGAAACAATAAACAAGATCTCAGATTTCAGAGAAATTTTACATAGTGAAGCTTTCCATAATTATATAATGAAGTTATACATATATAAAATATAATTAAGTTATAATTCACTTAGCAATACCCACCCAGCTTTGTATTTGTGACATACAAAACTTACAACAAACTGACTTTGCAGGTGGAACCATAAGGTTTTCCTGTAGTGAATATGCAACATCAGCGAGGAGTGTAACAGCAGGAATATATTTAATTTCATACAGGAATAGAAGCAGTAAGAGCAGAAGAGATGTGCAAGAGGAGCAGCAGCAGCTTCCAGACTGCAGTCACCAGCAATTCTCTCCCCCAAGGGCACAGCAACCCCTCCTTGTTACCAGTTACTCACTCAATGAAGTAGATCATGCCAGTGTCTGTGTAGGCCATCTCCCAGTTCTTGGGCAGTGGTTCCAGGGTCTCATCCCTCGACAGATAATTTCTGAAGTCCATGGTGCTGCTTGTCTGGTTGTAGCTGGGAACAGGTTTCATCCAGTCAGGAGAATCTGAATGTTTTTCTTTGTTTTCTGCAGTTGTTCAGGGAAAGTGTTACTATTTGTCAGATGCTTATGTTGTTTCTCACAAAGAACCACCCTCTTAATCTGGCTACGAGTGGATGTCAAACACGTCCCTGTATGTGATGTGCATTTTTCCACTTTTTTTTTTTTTTTTTCAGCTGTGAACTTTGAAAAGCTGACATGAAAACACTGAACTCTGCTCTTCCCCTGCCAAACAGAATTAACCTTGTATTATGTGTCTGAGCCTACTCTGAAAAATCAACGCTGGCAGAAATCCAAGCTGACTACACTTTGTTGCTGTTCCTACAGAGAGAACAGAGTGTTTGTAATGCCATAAAACGACCCCAAAAATCCTACTAATATTCCTCATAGCACCAGAAGGAAATGCAGAGAAGACCCAAACTGCCAGTAAAACAAACAACACCCTCCTACAAGCCACAACAAGAAGATGATCCCAAAAATCTCTGCAGGAAACTTTAAGTGGAAGCCTCCACCCTTCAGAGCTGAGGTTATGCTGGATACCCTCTGTGACATGATGCCCATGACCTTCACCCAACCACTCTGTGGTGTTGCCAGCCCTGAAACCAGCAAGATTAGGTCAGGTCTGGTCATTATAAGCCTGTCTTAAACACTCACACACAGGATCAGCTGCAAATGCAATGTGACAGCTCCTCTCCACCATCAGTCCTTCCCCCCTCGAGATGAGTAACCATGACAGCAAAAGGAAAAGGGCATCCTGCCAATCTCAGAAAGGTCCTGCTGGACTCTGCTCCAGCCTCAACACACTTGGCTTTATTTCTCTTCACAAGCTCCCCCTCGGGTGGTTTCAGGTTGTGTGATAGTTCCCTTAACCCAAATCATCTGAAAATTTTACAGTATGAGCTGGTGCTGCCCCTTAAACCAACTGCTTCCCTAAAGCCTCCTGTGTACAAATTCAGTAATTGCCTCAAAATTAAACAATAACCTTTAGAGGGTATGAATTCTGCTCTGTGAAGGGCCTGTTTTTTGAAGAGTGGATAAATTTTTCCTCCCTGCTCATGTAACTGGCCCATCCCCAGCACCACATGTTCTCCACTGAGCAGTGCATTTTATGATGCAATTGCACATCTGGCTGGGAAAACAGCTGGTTCTTTTTAAAAGATCATTTCAAAAGCGAGCAGGAGCACCAGCCTGAAGAGAGAATCTGCCTCCAAACTTTACCAAAACTGAGGAAGCAGGAATGTTATTTGTAAACTCCTTATCCATTCACACAACACTCCAGGGAATTTCTCCCCTTGTCAACCAACCTATCCCTCCATTAACTGCTTCCTTTTCCTCCTCTTCCTCCTCTTCAGGGAGAGAACTTTCCATCCTTTGCATTTTGCTGACAGATGTGGTTCTTTTTCTCTGTGATTCAGTATCAAAATCATTGTCAAAAAGAACTTGGTCCACTGGGTCAGGCTGGAAGGGGCTGGGCTCTGCTGGAGGCTTTGGAGTACCATAAAAATTACCTGAAAACAAGACAGAAATCAGGATCAATAAAACACTGGCACTGCTGAAAGCACTGCCCGTGCAAACTTGTTTCCATGAAAACTTAACTCCTCAAAGAAGACATCAGCACTATCAAAACCCAGTCAACAGTCAAAGCCCATTTTTTCATACACTGATTTTTTGTCAGTGGTGCTATTAGACACCAGAAAACAAGATGTTTAATTCAAAATTTCTATCTTGCCACAAATTTTTTAAAGAAAAAGATGTATCTGTTACTTTGCCTGGAATTCACTGATACTCCATAAAGAGACTTGGGGAACAGTCTGAGAGAAGCAAAACAGTGAAAATCAATTATTCTCACTCTATATACTAATTAACAGAGTAGTATGCATGAACAGAAACACTAAAGTCAAAAAGCAAATTCATTTTGTGCATAAACATAAAATATCTATTTACATAAAAGCAATTAACAAATAATTGATTTTAAACCCTACAATTTTCTACTGACAACACACTTGCTAAACAAAGCTGTTAATATGGCTTCACCTAAAAATTACTTGTACTTGAGAAAAAGCAACAGATTTTGCCTTCAGTATTCTAATCTAAAACACAAAGAAATCATCTGCTGTTTTCTGGAAAAGAATTTCAGCAATTGACCTCTCTCCTGACTGCTCATATGATTTTTATTAGGGAATTGAGCACACAGCAAGAAAACATCCCAGAATTCCTGCTGGGTAACTTTTGGCGCCTGGATATGGTTTTGACCATGTAAATAAAATAAATAAGAAACCCTTCTGCAAATATCAGTGAAGGGCGAGGCTCAGAGTGGGGACAGCAGATAAAGGGCAGTTAAGGGGAAAATAAACCCACTGGTTCAGCCTAAATTTGCTCAGGAGATTTCCAGGACAATGTTAACACAGTGTGGGACATGGAAAACAAGAGGCACAGAGTCTTTCACAGGATTGTCTACTTAGACACTTTTTCTTCTCTCACCACTTTCACCATGATGTTTTTCCCAACCACATTTAACAAAACCAATTTTGCACCAGATTTGAAGGATCTGCTCTAGTGCTGTTCAATTTTTCATTGGAAAATGCTTTTGTTGCCCTGCTGGATCAGAATTCCCCTTGCCTTCTGCCCATTTGATGCACATCTGTGAGGGGAACACGGCTCTGTTCTCTGAGCCTTACACAAAATTGACTGAATTCTGTTAAAATTGTACCAGGCACAGACAAACCCTTCCAGAATGCTTCCAAAAATGCAATGAGGAAAATAACCAGGTAGCATTAAGACAGGTTGAAAGGACAACCTGTGATTTAGCAGAGAGCTTTAACACAAAATCACTCCCCCTCTTTACAGGTAATCCAAAAATAGACTCAATATTGCCACTCTGCTACTGTCAGGCCATCAGATGGGCAGGGAAAGTGGCACCACTTGGACTGAGATCCTGGACTGGCTCCTAATTCCCATTCCATTAAACATCACCAACATACCATCATATGTTCCACTCTCTAGCAAGGCTCCACTTTCTTCCAGTGCTTTAAACTGCTCAACAGGAATGAAATTATAGTCTACCCCAGGGACCTCCCCATCTCTGGGAGCCCTTGTAGTGCCTGCAAAGACAGAGAAAACACTCTTGTAAGATTTAAGTGCTGCCTGTTACCAAATGCTGCCTGCTGTACAATTCAGTAAAAACAATGTATTTTTGAATCTTCATGCAATGATGTCACTCCAGGAAGAGTCAGAACAACTGGTGAGCTAGTGAGCAATAATGTTTAAAAACTGGGCCAATAAGTTACATAGGAATGACAGTTCTGGTGCTGACAGAGGAGGAGGGAAAAAAGCTCGTAATTAGAGAGAATTCTTTTTTATGCTCAGTGAACCAAAACCAACTTCTGTGGCAGCTGATGACGCCTGGACCAGGCAATTCCAGTGTGGGATTCTGGGAACAGCCATGGTATTTCATTTTAACCCAGCTGTAAGGGTGCTCCACCTCCCCCTGCTCCCACCAGCACCAAGTCTCTAATTTGCAATGAGGTCAGTGTGACCAAGCACGTTTGATTTTTGGGCCACCAAATCCATAACTGGTCACAAAACTTATTTTTTAACCTTGCAATTAAGAGTGTAATTCAGCTACACTCCAGGCTCTGGCTGTAGGTCAACTTTTCCAAAGCAATCAGTAAATTGCTGTGTTAATGCAGAGGTTCTCAAAGTGTTATGCCTATGAAAATAGGCCTCCCATAGTTAAAACAGCTTAATTAAAGCTCTCCTGGAAAGGACTGCACTGATTCATTACTGCCTACAACCTACCAGCATTTTAAAGGCACATGTCAATTTTGTCAAGCAGCAGCATGAAAAGAGATAATAATAGTGAAATACAGCTTAAGAAAGCCACAAACTCTTGGGGTGTGCTAAGAGAGAAAAGAACAGAACTCCTGTAAATACAAAAATGTTAGTTGACAAACCTGTAATTTTTTAATGCAATGAATATTTAGATACAGTCAGTGATAAGCCTTTTTTATCAGTCTGTTTTAAGATGAGCAAACAGTTCCCCTGTACTTTCTGCTCCTGCACACAGCCCCTCCTGCCACTCTATTACTGAAACACTCTGAGCTCTGAATTCTGCACTTCTTGCTGGTTTTCAGTCCATATTGGCTGCACCAATTCATGGCAACTTCAGGTATGAAACTATTCTGGCAAAGCCAGAAGTTCCTGCTGCAAGGTAAAGCCATAAACCAGGTTAAGAGAGAAGGCAATTAAAGCTCATAAACGATGTGATTGTTAGCAGGAACAGATCAAAGGAGGCTGATCTGTACATACTTACAAGGGATGGTTCTCAAGTAGAGATTGTCTCTGATCACTTGCTGCAGTTTGTGGTCTATCGAGCCCTTCTGGAACTGAAGGCTCAGGTAGTGGCGCAAGTCTTTGTTGATGACTTTTCCTTAAAAAACCCAACAAACGAGAATAACTTGTAAAAATTAAGCAGGATCTCACCACATGAATTGTGTTTCACTGCTATAAATGCTTCAGAAAAAAGAAAGCAGTGAAAGAGTTGGGTTTTAAATGCAATGACCTGAATGGAAAGGATATTCTGTGCTACTAAATCAGAGAATCCCAGGATGGTTTGGATGGGAAGGGACCTTAAAGCTCATCCAATTCCACTCCCTGCCCTGGGCAGGGACACCTTCCACTATCCCAGGTTACTCCAAGCCTTGTCCAGCCTGGCCTGGAACACTTCCAGGGATGGGGCAGCCACAGCTCCTCCTGTGCCAGTCCCTCACCACCCTCACAGGCAGGAATTTCTTCTGGCACAGTGGTTTTAAGCAAAGCTGAGCAACAACCATCCAGTGTCAGTATCTCCCAAGCTAGATAGAGACAATACTCTGGAACTGTTTGAAAATCAATAAAAAGCATTAAAATACAGAATTTCTTACCAAAATTAAGAGTCTGTACAGACAGGAAACTACTGTCACTGTATTTTGAAGCAGTTTGCATTCAATTTACACCCACTCACTAGTCACCTGAGCTTAATATTTTGTCACCTGGGAACCTGCATTCTCAATGTTATAAAAAGAAAATATTTCCTTTTTAAAAACATTGCATAATAGAAGAGAGTTGGGGTTTTTTACAATTACTCCTTTGCAATACTTCTGTCAGGTATCATTAGTGAATCTGTCACTTCACTGGAGAACCACGGTCCCTTCAGCACACAAATAACTGAGCTCTTGTATTACTGCCTCATCCTTCTGACAGGAGGGTACAAGCCAATCTTTTGTACCCTGTCAGCCTCCCAGAAAGCACATTAAACAGGGTTCAGTGACCTTGGTAAATTTAAGTTACACACTACAGCAGAACACTCAGGGCTTTAGGGAAAAAGCTCAGCCTTTGTCTCCAAACCCAGCACAGGAGATGGGCAGCAGCAGGAGAGTGCTGGTGTAGCACAACAGCAGGGAAAAAAGCTGGAACAGGCAACTGCTCCTGTTAAATTACATCACCAACAGGTTAGGAGATGCATAACCCTGCCCTAGGAATGGTTCTGACAGGTCTGAGAGCTCAGCTGAGAACACCTCAAACAGGGCACAGGGTACCTCAGTCCTTGTACAAGGCCCACCTACACCTTCAACCAACACTCCTGTACTTACACAAATGCCAAATTTGGGAAAAAACCCAACAAACCAAAACCCTCCCACCACTAACCAGGTTTTCCAAACCGTGTGTCTCTCCTGAAATGTTGGCTGCACATTTTGGTTGTGGCAAGTTTATAGTTTCCCTTGTCTTTCAGCCAAGTTAAGGGCAGATCACACCTTGTACTCCACTCTCAAACTTGACCTCAGCAACCACCACTCACCACCAGCACATGGAATTTCAACCTGCATCCTCTTCCCTCCAAACAAAACTGTGGCATGCTGAGGAGAATTTCAAAGTTGAACTAAGATTACCTATCAGTCCTTCAGAGAGGTCTGTGCTGTCCCACAAATTAACCAAAACCCAAGCAAAACCACCTAAAGCCCCAAAGCAAAGAAAGAAAAAGCCCAGAACAAGCAGCACAGCGTGTTGGGGCTGAACACAAGCCCCAAGTTTAAAATGAAGGCGACTTCTCACCTGCTTTAACACTAATTTATCCAAAAATTACATCCAAACCCACAAAAAGCATTCTGCAGTGCTGGGACAACACCTCAGCATCGTCCTTGTGGCTGTCCAGAGTGACACAAGCAACACAACAATTCCCACTAAGGCTGATTCCCCCAAATCCTTCCCAGGCATGGAATGTGCAGCAGCTCCTTGCCTGGAGTGATGCCAGCAAGTCCCCCATCTCAATTCCCTATTTTACCACCATGAACTGCTCCTTATAAAACTTCGGATTTGCTTCTCACAGCATAATGAGCAAAACATGCCAAGGAAAATGAAAACAAATGGGGTAATCTCCAGCAAGAAAAGTATTTTCCATTTGTGACTACAAATCACTTTATTGTTTGTAGACAAGATGGTTTCTCAACATTAAAAAAATGTTTTGGTGCTAAAATGGTCCATCCATCTCCCTGTCAAAGGCAGATCCATAGCTCTGCACTTCAGCAATCCCAGCATATTTCACTTAGGCAGATCAATACACCCATATTTCACTCAGGCAGATGAGTCTGGTCATTAGCTAAGTTCAGAGCACTGTATGTCAGAAAAAACTTGGCAAGAAGTGAAAGTCTGCTCTGGATGTAGAATTAGAGACTTTAGTTACTCATTGATCTTCCCCTCCTCATGATTTAGAATTTAAAAGCTCATAAACCCTTTTCAATAAATATCAACTCAGTTAAAAGACAAAGTAAAGGAAAAGCTGCTGCTAAGGATATACTGACATTGAGGGGTTAATCTTAATATGAAAACCTTAAGGACTGGACTATACTTTGAGACCAAGACAACTAAATTGAAGATTGAAAGGATTGCCTGGGGAAAAGAGAGGAAGTCAAACAAAATAGTGAGCAGAGGGAAAATGACAGAAAGTCACACAGAGAACAGTGTGCATTGGAAGGCAGAAAAAATAAAGTAATAGCAAAGATGCTTTAGGCAACCTCCAGAGCTTGCTCCATGCAAAAGCCACATTATTTCCCCTCCAGAAGCTGAACATGCTCCTTTACACTGTTTCACGCAGGCTTTTAGGAGAATCTCATGTATCAGCCTCTCAGAAATGACCTAATAAATGTCGAGTTGGTGTTTGCTGTGCTGCTGAGCCGCCTCTGAAGGATGACACAGGCAACACAGGGACCAGTCAAGAGGAATAATGTACTTTATACCACTCAGGTTCTGCAAGATGAACAGGCACAAGCCTCTTGTTTTCAGTTTTAATTTAAATTAACCACAAAAGAACTGTTTAAACGAGGATATGACCACTGCAGCTGGGGAAGAACTAAGTGACTGCAGAAGGAAAAAAGGCTCGAGTGCCACTGCAGCAAAACACGGTGCTGGGAAGGACAGAGGCAAATGAGTGACAGGGACACAGTGAAAAACGGGGGTGGTGGCTCTCCCAAACTGCAGTGGTGAAATTGCCTTTGCATCCAATGTAAGCAGGATGAAGAACAGCTATTTATACCTCCAACCTGTCATGGAAACGCTCAAGAACACACGTTGCAGCCTCAAACAGAGGAACATTGCCATGGTGCTACTAGAACTCGACACAAAAACCCACTTCTAGATCAGCAACGTTGGTAAACCAGCAAATTTTGGTGCTGAAATATGCAAATAAATTATAAGAATTCAGTCTGTGTGGTTTTTACATTGCTGTGTGGTACAAGTACCTCTGGCTACTGCTGCTCGTACACAGAATATCTGTGATATACCCCACAAATCACTCTGAAGATCACGTGAAAGTTTTCCATTTTGTTTTGATGAACATTTTACACAAACACAGGTGACAACTTTCCAGAGATATGGAATTCTCCGCATTGCTGGGGAGTGATGCCTGAAGTTTCCATGCCAACACCTCCTGGAGACAGTGGCAGCTACACACTGCCAAGGAGCTGCAGTGCTGATGGGTGACTGAATAAGTGGACAGTGTTTTTCTTTCAAACTTTTCAAAAAAATATTTCACTGCTCATTTTAAAAGCAATTTTTCAAAGTGCAGTTTATTAAAAGCACGCTGCTTTTCTATTCAATTATTCTGATTCATTACCAGGGCTTATATCTTCACTGCAGCCTTTAGCATAAAAATCTAAGATTAAGTGAACAGATGAGAAAATGGAATTGCATTCCCTCGGTTTTGGTGGAAAATTTTAAAAGCCTGGCTGCAGTCATTGGTAAAGGGTAAAATCACAGAATTCTGTAATGGTTTGGGTTGAAAGGAATCTTAAAACTTATCCAACACCCTGCCATGGGCAGGAACACCTTCCACTATCCCAAGTGGCTTCAAGTCCTGTCCAACCTGGCCTTGGACACTTCCAGGGATGGGGCAGCCACAGCTTCTCTGGGCAACCTGTGCCAGGGCCTCCCCACCCTCACAGGGAAGAATTTCTTCCCAATATCCCACCTAACCCTGCCCCCAGTCACGGTGAAGCCATTCCCTGTGTCCTGTCCATCCATCCCTTGTCCCAAGTCCCTTTCCACCTCTTCTGGAGCCCCTGGAAAGGGCACTGGAAGGGCCTCCAAGGTCTCCCTGGATCCTTCCCTTCTCCAGGTGAACACCCCCAGCTCTCCCAGCCTGGCTCCAGAGCAGAGGGGCTCCAGCCCCCAGAGCATCTCCATGGCCCCCTCTGGATTTGTTCCAGCAGCTCCACATCCCTCTGCTGTTGTTCCCCATACCTGGAGCAGCTCTGCAGGTGGGGTCTCACCTGAGGGGGCACAGGGGCAGAATCCCCCCTTTCCCTGCTGCCCACGCTGGGGGATGAGCCCTGGACACGGGGGGGTTCTGGGCTGCAAACAGACATGGCCAGAGCACGTCCAGCCTCTAATCCACCAAAACCAGCCCCCACAAGCCCAGGGCTGGGAAAGCAGGAGCATTCCTGGCTATTCCCGCGGTGATCTGCCGCCATCTCCCGGCACTTCCAGCTGATCCCCCGAAATCCCCCGCTTCCCACCCCCCAAATCCCCTCAGCCCCGGCCCCACGGGGGTTTAAACAGCACAGAACGACAGTCCCACGTATTAGATATTGCTACACAATTTTGTTTTCTCACTCAGAGCAAAGCAGAGGAGAAGGGTAACTGGAATTCCACCGTGTACACTCAGAATTCCACACATGTGAACACAATCCCAGGGCGTCCACGGCTCCGCTCGGCTGCGTGATGTGTTACATAAGCTGGGACTGCAAAAGGCCACCCCGACTATGAAAATTCCAGTGACACACACGTTAAGGGCCATAAAACAGCTCCCTGGCTTCACTCACAGGACAACTAAAATAGGAATTAACGGGGTTCATCAAGTGGAAAACAGTAACTGTTTAATTAAACTGGGCTGTCGATACACACAGTGAGATTAAGTGATCTTTGACGTGACAAAGCAAAAGCTGTTTAAAGAAATGTTGAGCTTCACAAAGCAGGGATGGTGCATTAGGAAACCCAAGTTACAACTAGTGTGTAACACATTAACTTTATTATATTCCTCAGCAACTACTCATGTATGATAATTTCACACAAGTTCCAGGTCTCAACATGTGCATGCACTGAGCACCATAAATGATTTCCAAGCATGCAAAGGAATCACTGTATTCACAATATGGAGAGGATGGAAAGCCCAGTACTTCAGTATCTGCATAGGGACACTGCCCATGGGGCAAATCCACACCTGTGCTCCCAGCATTTCAACAGGTGGGAGGTTTAAATTATTTCAATTGATACAGAAAAGAGACAGCAGCATTTTGAGAATTTGGTCAGCTGGTGCTTTGTCAGGTTGCAGGGCAGAAACACAGATGGATTACTGTGGAGAAGCCTGGTTTTCCTTTATGGAAGGGGGTCAGGAGCTCCGGGATCATGGAGGCTGAGACCGAGAGCTCACATCCCAGTCCACACTCCCACTCAACACCTCCCTGTCCCCTTCCAGGTAATGGAGGCAAGAAATTCAGGTATGGACTGGGATGTGGAAGAGAGGAGCTCCCTAAGAAAATCTGGGACAGTTCAGAAGGTGAGATGACACCACATCTGGGCCAGTGACCCATGTGGGAACAGAAATCCCGGTCCTGTAACAGGCTCAGGATAACTTTGCTCATTCACAGAAAAACTGCAGCTCCTTCAAAGAGCAGCCGAGCTCCTGTCAGGTGAAACATGACTTCCAAGAGACACGGGGTAAGGGAACGGCTGTGTCCTGTCCACGGGGCTCAATGAGCACCTACAGCATCCGGCGATTACCAACCGCTTTGGAGTTAAGTCCCCGCAAGGATGTTCAAAAGACCAAAAGCAGATAATCATCTCAGGAATGCGACAGGAACTTCTGCTCGCCTGCCTTTTAATGAGACTCAAACAGCGGTAGGTCCGCGCTGCTCCCGCTCCCAAAGTCTAAATTAATCACGTCTTTTGATTGCCAGCCCCGGCACCAGAAAAGGCCAAGCGCTGACTAATTCAGCCGAGATTCTCCAAAGGGCCGCGGTGGGCAGGTCCCAGCCCCGACACTGTAAGGGCATCTTGATTTGCTGTATCACTGGTGGGTGACATTCGTCTGAAACCAGCAATCTGTCACAAGACACAGATTTTCCCCTGACAATGAGCAGAACAGACAAGGTAAAGAACGAAAGTCGATTTCCTAGAACAAACGTGGGAGAAGAGCCAAATACATTAGCGGCTTATTTCTGGATGTGAGATGCAAATGATGTACTTGACACAGACCAAAAAAAAAATAAAAGAAGAAAATAAAAAACCTAAGATGATTAAAAGGCCACGAAAAAAGAGCAAAAATATATTTTAATCTGTTCTGGCCATACTGACAGACTTCTCACCTCCTCCCTCAGCATCACGCAAAGCTTTGGGCTGAGAGCAGCCTAAAAGATGTCAAGAACCAAACTCTTCTCCATTTACCAATGCTGTTATCAGCAGAGGGAGAATCTGAGAATGACTTGGGAAAGTTGTTTGGTGAAGGAAGGGAAAGTACTGAGGATAAGGAGCTGATGAGTGCAGACAGAACTGAGCTGGACTACCTGGGAATTCAGATAGGTATCAAGGAGGTATTATGACCGAGAATAGGGCTGCAAGGAGAAAATATTTTCAAAATATATTTTAAGTTCCTTTTTAACAACAGCTTTCAAACATTCACTAGCTGAGCTATTCAAAGCCTGCTGAGCTATATGAATTTACCTCTGCTAAATGCCTGTGGAGAATAGAAAAACAGGGACAGCAAAGACATTTCCATTAAGTCATGCTGCACTCACACCAAGGTGTTCCAGCACCTGGAAAAACCATGGCATAATAAAGGAAAAAGGGGTAGTTGAGAAATTATCAAAACTTTCAGGCACAGAACAATTCGAGGTAAACCCTGTTCTTCCTTTGAGATGAGTTTTTGTATTCAGCCCTGCCAAGAACCTCCCAGCTTTCCCAAAGCTTGGAGGAGATTTGCTTTACATTTTAAATGCATCACAGAGATATTTAGAAAACACAAGCCATATGGAAATCCTTACCCTCCTGATGCCAGTGTCCTATGGATACAGATTGAGGAGAGGTTCAGACTTGGGGTGGGTTTTGCAAGTGAACCTGACCTGCTCTGTGTGCTCTCCAGTCCTGCCCACTGTTCTTCCACACAGTATCTCCAAGAACTAGACATCTAATAAATGCTGAACACCCCCAAACAGCTGCATTTACATTTTATAACCCCCTACCAAATCCTCCAAGGCACAAGACCAACCAATGTGGTGGGAAGTCCCAGGATATCAGCACAGAATGAAGGAAATAGGACTGGAGGAGCCCTCTCTGATGAGCAGCAGGACCTGCCCAAGCAGCAAAGGAATTTAATTCCTCTAAGTAACACAACTAATCCGTAAACTTTTAACTACAATAGCAAATCTTGTTTCTTTGTACTGAAGAGGAATCATGGTGCAGATTACCCTGCTGTGAAATAAAGATTGTTAAGTGGCTAAATGTTACTGATGTCAGTCTGCTTTGAAGAGAATTGAATTAAGGATCTCTCATGCAGCTGAACTATAGCTGTGTCATTAAAGGCATTCTGCAAATTTATAAAAAGTAAAGGGTAAGTATGTCAGATCCACATAATTACATTAACATGATAGATGCAGAACAATTCATGGAGGAATTTACAGAGAGTCTATTGTACAGAAAAGAATCTCAAGGCTCTTCACAGTCATGATAATCCACTAAACCAGACTCATTTTCTCACTGAAAGCTGAAAAATATTAGGAACGTTTATTTTGAAAGGCTTGTTTATTTGTAGTTTACTACATGCTGCCTGATAAATTCTTGGTAATACATTAGAAATTATGGTAGAGATAAGCCTTACAGTATTAATAAATCATTTACCAGAGCACTCAAAATACTGGCAGGGTGTTTACAGTACTATTGGAAGAAATGAAAACCTGTTTATCCAGAACTAAGAAATAAGGTTGTCACTAACCTCATTAGAGTTTGTACATCCCAGCTCACTTTAGGGATTTTCTTACTTTTGTAACACAAAATATACTCCAAAAACTCCAATAACTATGAATTTGGGCTTTTTAAGCTTCCAGATTGAGATCACTCATTACTAAAAACACCAGCCTTTACAGGATAATGCCTTCAGATCCTCAGTCAATGTGGTGACTGATTCAGGGAGACAAAATTTCTCACTCCTCCTTGAACATCCCAGCACCCTGTGTTTCCTGAAATCTTACAGTGTTGCAAATGTTCTCCCAATAAACCAGCCCACTGTTGGTAAACGTATGCAAAACTAATTTGGCTTTGGGTTTGCTTATGAACTTCATCATTAAAGCATTTTGAGTTTTGAAGATAACTAAAATATGCTTTGGAAGGCACACCCCCAAACGATCTTTGAGACACACAAAAAGCACTGGCAAATCAGGCATTGTTTATTCCAAAAAACACTGAGAGCTGAGAGGGACAAGAGGTGAAACGTGAACAGTGGCAGTCTGGATGCAATCCCCTGGGGTTTTATTTTTGGCAGCACAGACGCAGCAAAGTCGACTGTAACAGAAGCCTGAGGAGTGTGAATATCCATGGCTGGGTTCCTGATCTACCATGAATACAAGATCTATTGTTTAGTGCACAAGGAAAGGGAAAGAAAATATTGGCAGAGTACAGATGGCATTAGCTGGAGCCTTCCAGTGCCATTTGGTCGGTGCATGAAAATAACACTTGTTACCCAGCTAACACTTGTCACAGATGCACCAAAAACTGGCTCAAGCTTGGAAGGGAAGGATAAGCCTGGAGTGACAGGACAAGGGGGAATGGCTTAAACTGACAGGGAGTAGGTTTAGAGTGGGTATTAGGAAGGAATTCTTCCCTGGGAGGGTGGGGAGGCCCTGGCACAGGGTGCCCAGAGAAGCTGTGGCTGCCCCATCCCTGGAAGTGTCCAAGGCCAGGTCGGAGCACTGAGATAGTGGAAGGTGTCCCTGCCCATGGCAGGGGGTGGGACTGGATGGTCTTTAAGGTCCCTTCCATCCCACACGATCCCACGATCCAGCACTGTGAAACCAAGAGGTTTTTAACCTTCTACCACCCACCTCGAGCTCACCCCCCTCCCGCCCCACAGCATCCACGGGCAGGGTGGGGGACACTCCCCTGCACCCACGGAGAGCAGCTCCCATCTAACCACTGCCAACAACAAACAGCTTTTCTCTAAACACCCTAAAAGCAGCAGCACTCAGCTGACATGCCAGAACACATTCCGAGCAGGGACAGCACAGCAGAGCTCCCAGCAGATGCCTGGCTCTTCCCTTCCCAAACCTTCCCTTCCCAAACCTTCCCTTCCCAAACCTTCCCTTCCCAAACCTTCCCTTCCCAAACCTTCCCTTCCCAAACCTTCCCTTCCCTCTGCTCTGGGACACGGCCACCTCTCCGCAGGGCATTCCCGACCAGCACACGGCAGGATGGGGGCACACACCATTTTGGAAGTGAGGAAAAAGTGGGAAATTGGGACCAGCTGCATTGGGAAACCCGTATGTAGGGCACCAAGAGATAAAGGCTCCACCGGACACCAAAACAAGGAGCATTTTGCAGTCACACAACTCGAGGACAATTTTGTGATGAGGTATTTATCTTTTGATTAAAATAAAGTGTGTAAGTTTAGTGGGGTTGACAGGAAACAAAATATACATGTCAAAACCCAAACATGAGTATAATGAGAGCTGATGAAAAATGTTGGCAATTACTGGTGGACCACACAGTTCATTATTTTTCACCAAATGCTACTTTTCTTCTCTGTATCTTGTTACATCTATAGACATTCCCAGCCTGTGCATGATTTCCATGCAATGACAGCATTTTAAGTTGGTTTTATGCCCTACACTGGTAGCAAAAAAAGCTTGCATAGCTTAATAAATTGCCTACAACCTTAAGGATTTTGAAAATGAAAATCCTTTTGAGTAAACTGGTTCAAACTTTCAGACTCCAGCTTCACACATCCCAGTATCAGATATGATTACAGTAATACATTGCATGCACACAAAAATCCATTAACCATGGGAATACAGTCAGGAGAATTACCAGTGAGCAGGGTTTACTCTGATAATGCCAAGTATTTTAATACTCTATTATTAAACAGGAGAACAGCAAGGCACAAAGGCCTGTACAGCTGTTTCTGATCAGACACTGAAGGAGATATGAGCAGAACACAAATGATTTAAAATAATGAATGGGTTTCAAATAAAATGCAAACATAACCATTTCTTTCAATTTAACAGTGGGGAAGAAAAATGCAAAAGGATTTTCCACAAGAGATGTTTAACCTTTTCTATTATATATGGAGTCTTTCCTCTCCTCTTTTTGATTTGGTATTTTCTTCAGAAGTGAAAAACACACTGAACAGACCAACAATCTTTTGCCTACTTATAAAGATTTGTTATATTTTCAAGAGGTATCTTAATTTTTAATTCTTTCCCAGATCCTTCCCCACACTTTGCTGGGAGGCTGCATGTATCCCACTCAACTCATGAGAAAGATGGAGCATTTTATAACTTTCTGAAACAACTAAGACTCACTGTAGAGAATTTGGTTTAAATTCCCACAATACTCCACCTGCCAACATGGCCCATGATTTCTATCTCAAATCTGATGCGTTGGCACTGATGATAAAGAAAAAGAATCCAGATAAACTGCACCCTGTGAGGCACTGCCACATTTGAGACAGGAACAAGGATTTACAGGGATTTCTGGAAAACCCACTGAGCCCAGTCTGGGAGCTTGAAACACCTCAAAAAACCCAAACAGACTTGCAAGGTCTAATTATGCCTCTTGAAATGAAAGATGTAAAGCGTGAGAGGGAACAAGTTTTTGACACCACAACAGCAGATGAACCAAATACACCGAGAAGGATGGAATATGGAATTGTTACGTTTGGGAAAGACCTTTATGATCATGAACCATCCAACCACCAACACAGCACCACCATGTCCTCTCCACACATTATTTTAACACTTCCAGTGATGGAGACTCCACCACCTCCCTGGGCAGCCTGTTCCAAAGCTTTACACTGCTTCTCATGAAGAAAATTTCCTAACATCTAATTTAAAACCTCCCCTGGTGCAACTTGAGGCCATTTCCAAACTGTGATCTAATCAAACCACCAGCCCATCCAGTGACACACCAATGGGCTTAAACATGTTCAAAGAGTGTGTCACAACAGTCTAAAGGGTCAAAACAACAATTTGAATTTGTAATACACAAACACGCTAAAAAATATTAAAAAGAAAGGGTTGTTTTAATAAAAGCACTTTAATAAAGCTTCTTAATTGTGCACTCAAGGCCTTGCTGAGTTTTAATCACTGTGCAACTCACTGAGGTTGTTCAGGGTGAGTTGTATCTGTCACTGCAACACTTGTACTGTAATGTCAAATACAGACATTACAGCCATGTAATCAGAGTCCTCTGTAGCTGTCACAGGTTGTAATAATACATAAATCATTTAGTCTGCTCTTAATTGAGAAGTGGAGCAAAAACAAAGTAACCTGAACAATGGAGGTGATTTTCCTCAGGCTAACTATGGATTGTTTTTTCTAAACAAACAATCTTCCATTCATTCCCCTAAATTTACAATGTGAGGTTTTAATTTATTCACACTAGAAAAAATGATTTAATGAGACAGCAAACAAACCCATTTGGTCTGGAAAACACAATTAACATATGCCACTGAACAAAACGTTACTCCAGTCCCCAGACTGTTCTAATATTAATGCTTCCCTTTGGAAATCTGATGTGCAAATTCAAACTCCCTGACTTTTAGCAAGTATTACTCCATGTCCCACCCAACAAGGGATGCACACAGGGTACCTGTGCAGGTTCAGCTGTCGCAGTGTTGGGCAGGAGCTGCCAATTGTGGTGTTTGTCCTGACACAGCACCACATCTCACTGTGACGTAGGTCTAACATACCATATCTCATTGCTTAAGCACCGTGCAGCTCTACAGAATGACACATTTCAGTTACATCCCCAAAGAAAAATGTCCTTGCAGCTGCTCTGTGTTACACAAGCGATTTAATCTGCTTGGGACTTGGCACTGCTTTCCCAGCAGAAGGGTACGTGTTCACACGCCAAGACCTTTTTATTTTTGATTTTTTTTTGAGTGTTCTGATTAGAATAGAAGTTATGCAAATCACAGACAGGTTTATTTTTAGCCTGCTTTCCATAGCAAGCAAGACATGCAATTACACTCTGCATAATTTCTAGGCCCACTAACCTATTTCAGTCTGGAGTTTGGCAGACCAGGATCCTGACAAAGACACTATAGACAAAGATACTGCATGTCTGTTCTCCTGGATCAGACAATCCTCCTGGGTGACCATCCAACATAGGAAACAGAAAATGTTCCCAGCAGAGGTGTCCTGGACCCATCAATTTATACAACAGCAGATTGGGCTCTCAAATACCATCCCAAGCATAACAGCTCTCAGTGTGGTTCATTCCCACACAGAAATGTCACCAAAGGGCTCTTTGGGCACAAAGATGTGCCAGGCTCCTCAACTCCCTGTTCCTGCAGGACCCACTGAGCACATGGGTAAAGGAGCAATTCCTGCTCCAACAAACAAGAGTCATTAGGCAGCTTTTATGAAGGAATTAGAGCTTCCCAAACCTGCTTTTCAAGGAGCTCGGGAAACCCCAGCATTGCCAGGGGTGGGATGCAGTATTCCCGAGGGAGAGCTGGAGCTTTTCCAGGGAGAGGCAGCTCAGCAGTAAATCCATGGAGCAGATCCATGGCTGTGCCTCACTGCTCTCCCAAGGACTCCCAGGAACGTGGAAACACCAATAACTACATGCCAGGTCAGCACTCCTCTGATCAAACCCATCCTACCACAGCAGTATTGATTAGAGACATCCCACAGTTTAATTGGAAAACAACCCCCTCCCAGAGCTCTCTGCACAATGTGGACAGTCAGCAAAATCCCTGGAACTCCAGATGTGCAGCAGCCATGACTGATGTGCCTGACTCCCACAGTTCACACAGCAGTTCTGCATCCAGGGAGGCTTCACCCAGTCTGCTACATAGCCCAGGATGGGGGCACACCAGTGAGCACCAGAGCATCCCAGTAAGAAAGGAGGAGACACATCCCTGTGCCCACAGGAACATGCTCCCCACACCAGTGTGTGTCTCCCTCACTGACCCCCTCTTTGCTCAACCACAGCTGCAAGGAAATGGGTTCGTGCTCCTCAGATTTTTTAATGCATCTCTCAGCAAAACCAAGCTTGGTACAGAAAAACATCAATGCTGACATTTTAAAGTGCTGGTACAAACAGCACTGCAATTCCTAAGTCACTGTTATCACAAAAAGACATGAAAAAGAGTTTTGTCTCAAAACACAACCTCTAAAATAATGTTTAGTATCCACTGGGGTTAACTTACACCCTTAAGGAATCTTACAACATTTAAAATTTTCCCCAGAATGCCCCTGAGGACGCACTGAACACCCACTGCAGTTTTACAGTGGGTGTTCCCAACTCAGTGTTACTACACTGTAAGCTAAAGAATGAGAAAATAATTCAAGACCTACAAACACTGCTCAAAATACTGAAAAAAATCTTCCAATTCAGAAAATAAGCTAATTATCTTTCACTCGTGTGATGTCAGTCAAGTGTCTTTGCCATTGTTTATTTGGCATTACATTTACAGGTGAAAAGCACAAAAAAAGTCAGGAGACTCATCCCAAGGGTCAGGACCAGCAAAACACATCAGGATCATGAGGAAGCTCCCACCTTGCCCATGTTAATCTGTCACACTGGTGTCACCAAATGAACTCCAATTCCATTATAACCCAGTTCTGCAGGGAAGCTTGTTTTTATGATCTTCACAGCACATTGCTGAAGTAATCAAGTAAGAGAAGACCATTTCCCTATGTGTTAAGTTAATCATCATGTAATATTAAAAATGAAAGGAATTTCTCTTTCCGCTTGCACAGCATATCCTGTTATTCCATCACTATTCATTTAATAAGATTTATTTTCAGTTATGGCACACAGGCTTTTCAATTAACTATGAAATAGTGCCTTCTCTGAGGAGCACACGTGTGAGGAGCTGGATGCCAGCACACAGAAACTGCTCAGCCCTTGGCATCCAGCTGCTTTCTAGTGAAGTACAAGCATGAGTTGGACTTGCCCAGGCAGTGCTGGCACATCCCATCTGAGCTTTTCCCTGCAGGAACCCAGGTCAGAGCAGCCAACCTGGCACAACTGCCCTGGAGGTGCCGACTGATGAGCTCCAAACACGTCCTGGGAGCAGTGCAAGTCATCCCAGGGACAGTCAAAGAGCTGGCAGAGGTGCTCACCTCCACTGCTTGGCACAGGAATTTGAATTTCTAACCAACTCAGAGGCTGACAGACTCCTCCTCATTACTGACTCAGCATTTAACTTTCAAATCCACACACCTTCCCATCACCAGTCTGCAAGAAAACATGTCTAAAACTGCAGTTCCTGCTGCTCTGGAACTGGATGATCTTTAAGGTCCCTTCCAGCCCAAACCATTGTATGAATCTAAATGTTAATTGTGTATTTTGTAAATACACCTTTGTGCTAGTAAATCCCCTTATATCACAACTTACATCATTTCTCCAAATGTACCCTGCAAACTGCTATGACCTGGGATGAGTAACTGGTCAGAGGAGCACAGCTGTGCTGTTTTGGGGGACAGCAGGGGCATGAAGGGCATGGAAGGGGTAGAAAGGGAAGGATAATGATGTTCACAGCCCAGCACACACTCATTTCTCTAAAGAGAAAATCAAAAAAGGCATTGCAGAAGAGAGTTATTCCAGAGGGCAGACAGGTAACTGCAGCCTCAGCTCTAAATTATATAGCCAGGAGGTCGGAACGATCTTTATCTTCCTTCTTTGTACTCACTCACCCATGGATGCAACAATGGCAATGCCACTCCAGGAACACAGTTAACCTTAAATTTTAAAGGTTAATTTTACAGGGCTGTATATCTGGTTTTTGTCAGCTCCTGTCGGCCAAACACCTTCACATAACAGCAGCTAAAAACCCCACAGCACAAATGATTATTTTCCTTTACTGACAATTTTAGGTTCAGATATCCACAGTGCAGCTTTTCTTCCATATAAATCACAATGCACCCCATGCTCAGAAAACAGAAATGTTATATTTTACAACTAAAGGGTTAAGGGCTTCTAAATTCAGCTCAACTGACCTTGGTGTGACTTAGCACAACACAGTCAGCTCTTCAGCAACACAGATGGTTGAACTGATGCTGCCAATGTTTTAAGCTCAGAAAATGCTTCTTTTCTTTTCTTTTTTTTCCTTTCTAAATTATTATTATTTCCCCATGCTGTGTTTACTGTTTTACATATATACTCTGCCTGCCAAGGAATTGTTAACTAATCACCATGAGATTCATTTTGTTAGCACACAGCTGGGTACTTGGTCATGCAACATCTGCTTCTCTGCATTTATTCTTTTTCTTATCTATCAGTGGTTTGTAAGAAAAGTGTCTCAATGGAGCATGTCAGTCAGTATGTGGAAAAAGAAGCTGGTAACTAACAGCTATTAAAACATAAACCTTCAGATTGATAATGAACTCAGTGATTCACATAATATCCTGAGCTGGAAAGGACCCACATGGATAATTAACTTCAAATCCTGGCCCTGCAAAGGACAACTCCAAAATCCTACCATGTGCCTGAGAGCATTTCTCTTACAGGATGGAAAGCTCACTTCAAGCAGACATAAGACAGGTAAGAGACCTTCCCATTTCCTCACCACAAGCTTTTATTAAAGATTGCTGCAACTGAGAGGGAGAATATAACTGGAATCACAAATACAATGATCTTCTTTTAAGAAATGCTTCTGCAATAAAGTGTTCAGAACATCAGCATTTGAGAGATTGGCAGATTAAAAAAAGGCAAATAACCTACTCATTAAAAGGATAAATCTGGTTTTCATAACCAGAAGTTACTGAACATTAAAGAGCATTAATTTGCTCTTTCATCGCCATCTACGTGACCTTCTAAGCACAGACCACGGGTCAGTTCTGCAGCAGACTCAGTTCTAGCTGGCACAAGTGACTATTTGCTGATCTATGGAGAGGTCATTCCACATGGGAAACACCATAGCTGTAATTCAATTATTTTTTAACTTCAGAACAAACTCCTTCCACTACTCTATACTATAAACTAGAACTAGTTGAAGCAGAGAGAAAAAACACAGACAGCAACCTCATTTTTACTCTATGCTTTCCAGCATAAAAATAAGTCTCTGTAAGCCACACACCATGTACAACCACACTTAAAAACCTAAACTACCTGATTTTACAAAGTCTTGATGGGCTGTGGCTGCTGTCAGGTACAAATGGTACAATCATTCATGGCCAGTTTCCAAGCCAGCTACTCTCCCTTCTCCGAGAACAATAAATGACCACAAAATAAACATATCAGCAGTGAACAAGAATCAAAGTCTAGAGAACAGGGCAGCAAACAACTGCTCCCCAGCAGGTGTCTGTGACAACTGTCTGGCTGATAAATTATTAAATTCAGGGATTAACTCACACCAGTCGCTTTCAGTTTTACTTAAGATGCCCAGGGAAGTGCTGGACTCCCTGGAAGTGTTCAAAAAATATGTAGATATGGCACTTGAGGCCATGGGTTAGTGGTGAACACGGTGGTGAGTTGACAGTTTGACTTGATCTTAAAGTTCTTTTCACAATTCATTGATTCCACAACGTTTGCCCCAAAAAGTTCAGCACAAGGTGGACGTTGTAAGCAAAATAACAATGTTGTAGAGGCTCCCAGACAAAAAGGGTCCTCAGTCACAATGGGAGAAGTTTCTCTGCATTGGGAAGCTGCCAGTCAGTGCCTTCATGCAGCTGCTCCAAAGGCTGGAGTCATTTATATCTCCTTAAGGGGCTCACTAAATTCAAGACTGACACAGAAATGGAATTCTCCTAAGAAAGCACTTCAAATAAAGAGACAGCTTTGAAGGCAAAGCCAAATCTAATTTCTGTTCTCGATTCCCAATCAACCAGAAGGCAGCTATGGTTGCACATCCCAACAGGAAAACCCAAATTGACAGCACAGAGTTTGTCCCTGCATTTACTGCATCATTCCCTCTCTGTCACCCCTGTCTGACCATATAGATTGTGCACTAATCTCTCTGAAATGCTTTATTATCACCAGAGCACAGAGCAGATTTGTCACCCACAGGAGATGGTTCTTATTAAAACACTCCTTTTCTCCTCACTTCCAGGATACACACGAACCTGAAGGTAGGAGTTTTAAAAGGTTTGTTTGAATAAAAGTGTATGATATATATCAATTTATCGATACAATAAAACATGCAGTCAGGTGATGAAAAAGCACCCTGCACCCACGAGCTTAAGAATTATATGGAGCAAATGTGACAGCAGGTACCTGTCCTAACCATGTTCATCAGCTCACAAAACTGTGATTGCAATGTAGTCAAGCTCCTTCCTAATTCTACTCGTCATATTGAGTCAGAATCACGCAGCAATTACATACAGAGCACTTGATTGTTACTAAACAAATCCATTTAAATTCCCAAATTCACTGTTCAGTCTCCACTGGCAGCTCTACAGCAGCAGCAGCAAAGAAAAGGAACCAGACATCTTGCTGTTCAAATAAAGCACGGGATGGAACAGAGATTACCTTGTCTTTACCTGCCAGTTTAAATTCTTATTAAGAGACTAACAGGGTTTTCCTGAAGGCACTGTCAGAGCAATCAGGTGAAGCCAAGGCTGTGCTGTGTGTGAACACCTGGAGGGTTTATGGTGCCAGGAGGGTACAACTGCAGAGGGGCAACTGCATTATTTGTTACTCTAAAAAATACTAATGCAAGTCCAGCGTGAAGGTGAAGAATAGTCCTTGCACAGCAAAATCCCAAATATCCTCTACTTCTCAAGTCACTTTGCAGCAGCTCTGAGGTCCAGCAAAGCCTGCAGGCATCCCTCAAATTTCCTGTGTATGAATCAGATGCATGTTGTTACTTCAAAAAGCAGATTTTATTTTTATCTTCGCTTATTTGTTAAACGTAAGAAAAGCCTCGTACTTCACATTTAAAACTTACACTGCCAGGTAACAATGAATGCTAAATCTTTCCAGACCACTGCAGTCAGAAGAGAGCACCCAGTTCTCCTGTCCCAGTTTCAAATTCTTTAGATAACAGAGAAAGTTCTGTCAAAGAACTGGGGTTTTAGTTGAAAACATTGTTTTGCTTTGCCATTTCCTTAATACCCAAACATCTCTGCAGCCACACGCTGGGAAGAGCAGATCTCTTAACAATATAGTTCAATAGAAAAAAGAAAATCAGATGTATTTGCCACAAGGCAATAAATAAGGATTTCAAAACAACAAATTTTGTGCTGCCCGAAGGTGATTCAACAAAGCAGAAAGTGATTTAAGTCCTTTTTCTCTTTGCTGCATCTCACCCACCATAAGAAAAAACAGCTCAGAGAAAGAACTTCCTCACGTAAAAGCCTTTTTACTATTCCTACAGCATGACACTTCCCATTACAGATCAGAGTTTGATGCCTGAATGGAAGAATATCCCATTTTTAGCAGGCTTTTCACTGAAAGAACAGTTGGTAGTTCTGAATACTTTGGAACTTCCCTTGGATATACTACAGGCAACTTGTGTACAAATACAGACTGATAAAAAGATTAATGAAGGCCCCAGAGATCCTGTCCTTAGGGCCACCACCAACCCCAGAAGGGCCACCAAAGCCTGATGCAAATAATTCCATTTTCACCAGTGGCCAGCAGCACAGTTTAAACAGTGGCCCATCCACAAGGCAGTTTTCATGCTCATTCCAGGTTCCCTCCCTGTGCAAAGGCCACAGGAAGTCGATAACCTCCTGCTTCCCACCAGACACACCTGTTTCACCTCTTTTGTTATGCAATTTGTGCTAAAATCAGACTGTTGCATGGCCAAAGTCTGTTATTATTATTAAATCACAGAGTTGTAACAGTGTCCTCCAGTCTCCAGACAGTCCCAGTGCTCAGTATTTGGGGTAAGAACTGCTGGAGTAACACAAATGCTTACAATGCTCCTTTAGGAGGTGACTGCCAGCTCTGGTGTCAAAAATTATGGGAAAACAGCTTGAAATGAAGAGCTGTGCAAATCACCTCTGCTCAGGTTTAAAAAACGTGCTAAGAACATTGTTTCAACAACAAAACTACCCCTGATTCACAAATATTTGTAACTCTGGGTTCAAACCACAACTGGAATTTAAGCAAACCTGGGGCAGACCCTGACACTCACCAGGACTCACTTTAAAGGGGTTAAAAGACACCCCTGGCCAGGAAGGATCCACATATCCTGAAATATTCTGCAGGACAAAGATGTAACACACAGTACAGCAGAAACAACACTCACTCCACTGCATTTATTTGCTATTCTGATGAACATTAAGCACCCTGCCCTAATGAATTCCTTTAAGTACTAGCAGCATCTCCTAATGAGCATTAATTAAACTTTTCCAGCATCTCTACCTTCACCAGAGAAAAGTAATTACTCACTGCTGTCCTACAGAGAGGGAAATAAAATCCACAGGATTAGGTTTTTTTAGTAAGTAGGGCAGAGAGGAAAGCCTGCAATTTAGAGGCAAGTTGTGTAGTCCATAATTCCACAAGAGCAATACTTCGGGCCTTGGATTGAGTAAAAGTGTTTTCCTGCTGCCTGTAAATAAACCACAAAATAGGGTTTAATAATAGCACCAGGTCTGTCAAGGGCATAACTATTTGTCTTTTTCAAAACTCATAAGAGGACACAGCACAAGCTGTTACCTCAGCTGTTCTGCATGGTTTAACCCCCAGCTGCACACACCCATCGATAAAAATATTTTATTTATGGCATGTTAATGCTTCTGTATAAGCCTTTAGAAAAAGTATGTGTGTGAGTGGCATCTGAAGATGTCAGCTCTCAAGTCACAGGATCATAGGATCATCACAGAATGGTTTGGGTTAGAATGAGGGATAAAAAATTTTATTTATTAATAGAAAACTGGTTTATACAGCAGCGACCAACACTTAATATGAAAAAAACCCACAGCAATGCCATCAAACTTATGTCATGAGCATTTTTTGTACACGCTAAGCACAATTCATTAAAGTTCACATTCCAAGCATCATCTTCCAAGGAACCACTGTCAACTCAAGGAAAGGCAAGGCAATCCATATCCCAAAATACTCCTCTGCACTGGAACACCACATTTGATGACTTATTGGTACCTCCCCTCCATGGCACCCACAGCACCAAGCAGTTTTCACAAACAAGTTCCCCCTGCACCAAAGCATTTCCAATCTAATCTCGCTGCAAAGAAGATTAGTGAAATTACTGAGAGATAATAGTTGCAGCAACAGAGGTAAAAATACTTCCCTGGCACTTTTGGTCAGCTGATTTCTGAGGAATTCTTTAGACCAATAAAGGATGAAACAAGCCATTAAACATAATTCCCTGAGATTAATATTGGGCTCTGCCCCTCTTTTACATAACGGGATTCTGAAATTCCCCCCCCACAAGTACATGCATTAGGAGGAAACAATTTCTACAAACCTAAAACTTTACGGCTTAGTTATTTCCTGATAGTTCTGTGGTTTTAGAGGAAATAAACTGGATGTTAATCCTCTTGCATTTAATGAGTAGTACCAGCACACTCTGCTGCTTTTTGTTGCAACAAGGTCATGGCAAACCTGGCATAAAACCAAAGTAAAGTTGTATATACTGGCACTGAAACCTCAAAGTGGGGGAATGGCTTAAGTGGTTTGGGTGTTACTGTCCTCTATTTGGGCAAAAATTGTGTCGAAATAATTTTAAAATCCATAGAATTAATGTAATGGAAAAAACTCATAGATTTTTCACAGAAATCACAGTGCAGGAGGGAAATACTTCATCAGCACATTGACTTACACAGCGTTCAAATTATTTGTCAATGGGTTTATGCTTTGGTTTTTAATAATGTCAGGAAAAGAAGAACTAACTTACTTAAATGCAGCTCTGTACTCAGCTGCAGGACAGAGCTGGTGGGCAAAACCAGCTGTGCAAACACCAGAGAGCACACAGCCCTCCCTTCTGCTCCAGTTAAACTTTTGCTGTGACCTTCCAAAAAGTCTTGCAGGGAAAAGAAAAAATTATATGAAGACAGGCACTTGTGCTTTGTGCTTCAATTAGTTTTTGCCCAGACTCACTAAGTTTTATGCTGGACACCCCTCCCCTGCTACGTGCTGCTGTGTTCAGAACCCAAACTGCACACCCAGAACACTGTGCAAGCTTTTTCCTAAAGTTTGACTCAACTACAGCAACTTTGCAAAGATAGCCTCTTTAAAAGTATTGTTCCTTTAGGAAACTAGACAGAAAACTACCCAGTCATCTAAAAATTACATCACAGAATCCCAGAATGGGTTGGGTGGGAAGGGACCTTAAAGATCATCTTGTTCCACCCTCTGCCATGGCCAGGGAACCTTCCATAGACCAGGTTGCTCACATATAAACTTCATTTAATTGTCTTCAAGTTAACTTTGTTAAAAACATCACACAAACAAACCCACGAAGTTGTGTATCAGCTGCTTTGTCTGTTTCTTTATAACTTTTACTAACAGCACAGGAATTTCATTTTCAATTACTTACAAGACTATTTCTTTATGCTTAACACCAAAGCAGATAACATTTTTCTCAGGATTTCAAGAACTTAACTCATTTAATTATTTGGATTCACCCACCCACCTGATTTCATGAGCTAAGGAAGAGGTATTTGCAGATACTCTAAGACCTACTCCACTGCAGATCAAATACCTCAGGTCATACTTTAAATTTCTTTCTGGGAAGGTTTTTGGTCATTCACAAGCTGCACAACTGTCAGACACCCCACAGCAGTGGGTCCAGCTTGAGGCCACTGAAGACCAAGATGCCCCAAATGACTCCCACGATGGTCATGAAAAATTTAAGAGCAAACAGGTTTAAAACAGGCTTTTGCCACACAAGACTTAGTAATACTGGAAAATTGAGACAAACGAGTTGAAAGCTACTGCTCCACAGTAAAAACCACTTTCTACCTTAACAGTATTTCCACTAATAACTTAATTTGATAAACTACAACACTATATCAAACAGTAATTAAGCAGCCACTTCAGATGGAATTTTTCTCTCATCTGTTCTTTCATCAACATGAAAGGAGATTTTATTTTAATGTGTTTCTTGTAGCTGAACACAACACTGGTGTTTCTGCCACTGTGCCCTGCTCCCACCTTGGCTGGGGGACCTGCCAAGAGGGATCTCCAGCGGCATTCCGGATCCGTCAGCATTCCATGTGGGCACGGAGCAGGGCTGGGGGAACACACACAGCTGGGTCTTCTCCCACCACAACCATGATACAGAATTCCTTCAGCACTTATTCCCCTTCCCACCCAGCCACAAAGCTGCAGAAACATCTGAGAGACCTTTACTGAGCCGAGGGTTGATCCAAGAAGACATTCCGGAGAGGATTCCGGCCAGGCACTGCAGAGAAGGAACCATCCACCACAGATTCCCAGATGCAAAGCCTGAGGCTGACCATGATCATTCCCCACACCAGCACGTCCCACAGTGCTCACAGAGCAGGGAAGAGCTGACAGATCCTTCCAAAAGGCAAACAGATGGGTCCTGGAAAAACAGTTCCCAAATCACACACCAGGCCCTCTCCTGCATGCTAAACCAGTCCCTATCACAAGGGACACAATTGGAATCCCAAAACATAATAGCCAACGTTGAATTGCTCTCAAAATGCAACAGCAAAATGATCCAAGTCCAAGGGAAATTAATTTCTCCCTAAACCCTTTATCAAAAAACCTCTGGCAAAGGCAGCAGGGGCGTTTCAGCAGGAACTCAGCACAAAATACATCCCTTTATATTCTCTACATTCAAAGTGTGATATACAGCCTAAACCACCAAGCATCCATGGTTGTTTTCCAGAGCCATTTCTGGCAGACGACTGCACAGATCTCCCAACTTGTATTTTTAAAATTCAAAATGGCCTTTGGTGTTCTTCCTAACTCAGAGAAACTGGCTGACACTTTATACCTCCAACTGCATCTGATTACCAGGAGGTAAAAAGCACTGGGACATACAAATGATTCATTTTTATTTCTAAGGCATGAGATCTTTATTCATATTTGCACTACAAAGAAGTGAAATGCCTAATGGCCAGGCCTAAAAACGTGTGTGGATTTTTAGTGTGGTGGGCTAGGAAGGAGCTGCTTCTTTCTTTCAAATGACTACAATGTTTAGTCTGTGATGCATCTCGAGCTGAAAGCTTCTGAGAGTGTTTTTATGTAAACCTGTAATGGTCTGTATTCAGTTACTGAGTGTTGTAAATCTGCAAGCCAAGAATCCAAGATGGAGTAAACATTACCCTGATTCACAGGACAAGCTTGTCCTCACACCCTGTCTCAGATTCCCACACTTCTCAGCCCCAAACAGAAATATAAGTCTATAAATATAGTCCAACAAAGGGTGGGAGGACTGGAAGTGTTCCATGGACACACTGGATGGGGCTTGGAGCATCCTGGTCTAGTGGAAGGTGTTCCTGCCCATGGCAGGGGTGAGGAACAAGAGGAGCTTTAAGGTCCCTTCCAACCCAAACCGTTCTGTGATTCTATGATTTCCATGTTCCAACTTCACCCAAAAATCCCAGGACACACTCCCACCTTCCTGGAAGGGAGGGTTTCACCACAGCACAGCTGTCTGTAGGTGCAGGGCCTCCACCAGCTCCTACTGGACCAACATAAAGCTGTAAATAACATCCAGCACAGGATGAAGTGTTCCCACGTTCCCAGTTTGAAGGTGTACTGGGACCAAACTGGAAAAGCCCTGAACACCTGTGCCTTCCCACACACAGTCATTAATTAGCAGGTACAAGGCAGTAGAACAGCAAGTGTTACAAGGCAAAGTTCAAATGGACTGGACCTTCTGAACTCGACTCCAGGGAGGCCTTGGCACGTCACACGTCTGCAGAGATTTCCTGCCATCAGGAATTGCCTGCTGTGGGTTATGCTCTGGTATTTGTGCTCTGAGAGAAGAGCTACAAACTTCTAATCCTGCTCTTTTGTGCTGTGACTGTGTATCCCCCACTAAATTCCTTCATGTGGTAATTCCACATTTCTCTGTCCCACTACACAAGAATTTTTCCAGGCTGGTGGTACCTTTCTTTGCATCTCCTCTACTTCTGTTTCTGTGACATAAGGGGAACAGTCATCCTCGAAGTACTCCCTAGAACTTCCTCACATTCCCACTGGATCCAACCTGCCCCACATTGGCTCAGACACCTGTGTCACAGCAGACACATGGTGATGGTACCAGCTCCTTCCCACCAGTGCCAGAGACAGCCCTGGGCAGTCCCAGCCTCACCAAAGCAACCCAGTTTTGTACAACTACAACTGTGGAACTGTGGCTGCAGTCAGACTTTGGGTTAGGCTCTCACATCAGGGCAAACCAGTCTGGATTCTCATGTTCACTAGTCCCAAAAGCAGTGGATGCAAGGGGAGAAAACTTCAGGAACAGATAATTCACACAACCACGTTAACCTCGTTGATTGCCTTTATCATCTTTCTGAAAGAATACTTCATTACCATGCAGATGGAAAATGCATTTCCAGACTCTTAACACCCAGAATACTTCTGATGTTTATACAGCACCCCCAATCCATATTCATCAAACATCAGCTGCCAGGCTGATTGTAGTTATTACCAATGAAACAGCACTGAAGTAGAACACAATAAGAACCACTATTCGAGTGTACCACGAGATCTGATAGAGCTACAGTTCAAGCTTTCCTTTTTTTAAACCGGTAACTGAAGAGACATGGCAATTTAGAGCTTAAATGATTTAACTTTTTAACTGTGCCTGAGCAAAATAATTTACAATGGATCAAACTATACGCACTCAACTACAATTCAGCAAGTGAAGAGTGACACAGGATGGATAGTAAACACACTAGTGATTTTCAATTTGAAAAGTTACATTCAACTGACAGCAATCACCAATTCATAAAAAATTACAGGCTTGAGAATCATACATACTGAAGAGTAGCTTTAAGCAACCTTTCTTAAATGTGGCTCTGAGAACAGGCTTTAAAAGCTCGCTGTCAGAGAAAGCCCAGAGTTACAACTAACAACCTGGGTGTGCTTTGAAACTGAAATCACATAAAACCATTACTTTAACACACTGTATTTGGATATGACAATAAAAGCACAGTGACATAAGCCTGGACAAAAGATTGCTGTGATTGTTTCATATTGAAAAGCTGCACCTGAACTACTCACAGGACTGTGCAACCACGTGGATGTGCACCTCAAACAGCAGCACTGGGGACAGCTTTACACAGGCTTTACACCTGTGGTTGCAACTCCCTTTACTCCATTAGTGCCTTTACAGCCTCCTTGACAAACATCCTTCCTACGATGCTCCTTTTCACCCTTTTTTTTCACCTCAAGTATAAAACTTATAAAACTCATCAGCTTGGAATCCAGCCCATCACACCCAACTGCTGCTGGAATGCCACCTGGGAGCTGCTCCTGTTCCCATTGTGACCCCCTGAGGGCCTGAAAAACATTAATTTAACACTAATGCAAACATCAATTAACAACAGAGATGGTGAATTACTTAGAATTCTGATTTTGGTGATGATGCAGCAGCTCAGTCCAACTCTGCAATCTTCCTAACTGCATTTCCCCCTCACTTTCTGCTCAGCAGAACTAAGTAAGGAATTTACTCACAAAGAGCTCATATTTTTCTTGATCCAAATCTAGTACTCCCAGGAATATTATGGCTTTGAAGAAGAAAATTGTTCCTGTTCAGGGAACAAGAAGTGATTTAACTAACAGCCCATGAATGCGACAAGATATTTCTTAAAAGGAAGCATCATGAATTAAAAACAAGAACCAGAAGAATGAATTCAAAGACCTTAAAACAGAGCAACGATGAAAACTAGAGTAATTTTTTCAACTGTCAATTTGAATGCACAATCCTTATCATAATTCAAGATTTTTTTTTTTAAATTATCAGCTGAAAAATACCTTGAAGCAGATGCTTCAATAATAAAGGAGCACAGTGCATAGCAAGTTTACTTCAGAAGTTTCCAAAAAGACAGTTTGAAGTGTCTTTATTCTATCGCAGCAAAATGAAAGTTGTTTAAAACAATTAAGGACATTGTATCTTCTGAGAGTGATAAAACCCAATCATTTTCTACAACCAACTGGCATTTCATTAAAATCAGCCAAGAACTGAAGAGCCATATCTAGACAAAAATTATGGAGACAAAATCTACAATTGAAATCACGACTTCTAATAAAGGTTCATCTTTATTTCATTCTTGGCTTCATTCACAGAGAACAGAAAGCCTCATGTAATTGCAGGCTAGCAGCAAAATTACATTTCAAGGATGTTAAACAAGTTCTCTGCTGACACGGAATCCTAAGGTTGGGGTTTAATAAAAACCCAACATATGTGGAAGAACTTAAATCAAAACTGTCTACCTCAACAAGAAAATTTCCTTCCAGGAATAACTGGAATAAAAGTGTTTGTTCAGTTCTAGTGAAAATCTAAAAAAGGGGACATGGAGGAGGTGGGTTTGGAGAACACAAACAGCACCACCAGCTCCAGGTAAATGCCTCACTCTGCACTATCCTACAGGATCTCTCCGGAGAAACATCAAGGAACAGGGAAGAAAACTCTCCTGAAGGGAAGAAAAAGTACAAAGTAGTCACAAAAGCCACATGAGGCCTCGTTATCATCTGAAAGGAACACACCAAGAAAGAACAGAATCATTAGAGGGCATTTATGGTGTGATCATTAACAGAACTCATCGCAGCAAAATTCAAACAAAGGAGCGTGTGAAAGGGAAAGGCAATATGTTTACATAAAGAGCAATATGAGAAGCAAGATTATAAATTACATGCACACCTTAATACCCAGTGGTATCGGTGTTTCATAGCCCTCTGCACACACACATCTGAGATGCAACTCGCAGCTCTGTGTGCAAGGCAGCTCTCAAACTGACACACAGCAGTTTTAGAGAGCCAGCAGCCCCCAGCAGAAAAAGTGAAGGGGAAATGCTTTCTTTTTCGACAGCCCATTTGTCTTCTGCCCCACGTGGAACTGGGATACCCTGCACCTTCCTTACAGCAGCCCTGTATGCTCTGGGCTTTTCTGAGTGTGGTAAAAGGATTCAGACTTTCCTTTTCAGTCCAGACCGGGTCGGTTCCCCAGGAATTCTCAGGCAGGGAGGGCAGTTTTTCACGGCAGCCCCCACCCAACACCCAAGACTTGGATTCCTGTGTTCCATGGTCCCGAGCTGGCCCACTGCCAGCAGCCACACAACACGCAGAATTAGGGCAATGCCTTTCCTCCAAGAGGCAAAATTATCCTTGTGTGTGTACTCTGATCTGTGTTTTAACACAGCACATTTCGGATTCATCCGATTTTGTGACAACAGCCCCGGAGTGCGGCGCTGCCTTAATTGCCAAACATGCAAATATTTACCCCCACACAGAGGCTTTGTACCTACCTCAAGCACAAGAGGAAATGTAAATGAATCTCAGAAACTCAGCTCCGAGTACTGTGTCTCAATTGCTGAATCCTGATCTGAGTCACTGGATTTGTCAGCATCGTTTTCATTTATTCTGCTTCAGAAAAGGGACCCCCGAGCAGGAATAACATTCCCATTAAATCCTGTCGGTACTGGAGGCATAAGGGATCGATCAGAGTCACGTGGAAAATGCATCCAGCAATAAGTTGTCTTGTAAGCTTCTATTAGATTTTGATCAGGAAGATAAGGTCTTGCTGGCTTCCAGCTCCTGAGGTCCCAGGAGCACCACATGATGTAGTGAAAAGTCAGACTCACAAAAAATCATTTTTATACCATGTACATCCACCTGTCAATCCCCTCATCCTCTGCACTAATGCACAGTAACTCAAATAAAGCAATAGATCTGAGGCAGTCGGAGATGTCACATCAGAAAGCTGCAGACAATGGTTGAGTGCACACAGAGCAGCAACACACATCAGCTTTGGGCTGGGGTGTGCTGGATCCACCACAAACCCTGTGAAGGACTTAAAAAAGATCCCACTGCTTCTGTGAGTATGAGCTGGGATGTCCTCCATGTGTTCCAGTGGGAAAAAACCATCAAACCACACACTGACACTTACAACAGGCCAGGCAACCCCGACTGGAGATAAGGAATAAATGCCCCACCTGGAGGAAGAGCTCCAGCCATGAGTGTGAACATCAACTGTGAAACAAATCTACAGGAAATCAAAGTTTAATAGCTTCAGGAGCACTGAAAAAAAACCATTAGTCTGAAGAAAACTTTTCAGCTTTTCAATCTTGCTCCATTTTTTGATTAAAGATCAGTTTTGACAAAGCGGAGCCAGTGCATTCCCTCCATAACCAAGGGACCAAACTATGTGCTCTGGAAGCATTTCTCAAGTGGAAGGGCTATAAGACTCTGCCCATTTCTTCCCAGATGCCATTAGAGTGGCCATGAAACCATAATAATTGCCACAGAGTAGCTGTATTCATCAAAGCTCCTTAGTTTGGAAGGAAAACACATTCCTTCCTACGTAGTATCTGGCAACTCAGCCTGCAGAAAGAGGAACTTGCAGATAGCAGCAATTTTTCTTACTTTTAGCCTGCAGTCTAGTTTTGATGTATTTTGGCTACCATGTTGCTGTGAAGAAAGAAGACACTCAAAGTTGTATTGATGAGTATTTTAGCAAACAGGCTCGGCTGCACATACAAACATCTTTCTGCCTAATTCTGAATCATCACAGAATCATCATCATAGAATGGTTTGGGTTGAAAGGGACCTTAAAGAACATCAAGCTTCAACTCCACACCATGGACAGGGATTTCACCCACTAGATCAGGTTGCTCAAGGCCCCCTGAATGCCACATACAATCACAGATTCTGTGCAATGATAGAATCCCAGAATGGTTTGGGTTGGAAAGGACCTTAAAGCTCCTTCCACTCCCATGCCTTGGGCAGGGACACCTTCCACTTGACCAAGTTGCTCAGAGGTCCATCCAATCTGTTCTTGAATGCTTCCAGGGATGGGGCAGCCACAGCTTCTCTGGACAACTTATTCCAGTGCCTCACAGTAAAGAATTTTTTCCTTATATTTAATTTAAACCTACTCTTCCAGTTTGAATCCATTCCCCCTTGTCCCATCACTGCTTGTCCTTTAAAAAGTCCTTCTCCACCTTTCTTGTACCATCAGGTACTGGAAGAAAAGCAGCTACCTTTAGAAGATGAACTTAACTCCCAAATCCATTGGCTGTGACTAGAGCCAAATGTTTTCCCTTTTTCTTAATGGAAACAGAAGAACTTGCAGCAGAACTTGCAGTTACAAGGCTAACACCCTAATCCAAGTACCACAGGACTGGGAAGGTCCTTTGGATGCATGTAAGCAGGTGATTAGCTGGAAACCAGCACTTGCCAAGCGTGGCTTAAATACAAATGGACTCATTAGGCTGCACCGGCCCCAGCAGCCTTCGTGCACATCCATACTGATATCCCAGTGCACAGGCAGCCCTGGCTCTCTGTACAGCTGCTCTGCTCATCTGATCAAGATGATGATGAATTACATAAATAGAGGTATGGTTATCATCTCAACGATGATCTAGAATTGAAGTTTTATTTAGACAACTCAGATCCCAGCATCAGTCCAGGTGCGCTGGCAGAGAGCTCGAGACTGGCCTCCCACACACTCTGCTATTGATCCCTATGGATTTTCCAGCTGGGGCCACCCTCACCTGTGACACAACACTCACCTCAGCACAGTGGTCTTGTTCTCCCTCCTCAGCTAAAAAACACAGAGCAAGAACGGGAAGGACAAATTTCTTTATCAACAAAATGGTCCATCATTTGTGATGTGCAGTTAACAGATGGTGTTCAAATTAACATTCATATCCTTCAAGTGTCTTATCAAACAAGCCTAAACAGCATCTTGAAATTTCCATTTTAAATTTTCTATGAGCTTGCGAGAAGTAGCACAGACAGATTTTACTGCTGTCAACTAAAGCTGTTGCTGCCTTTAATGAAGGACTATATTATGACTTGAACTAAATCAGTCCAGCTCCTCATTGTGCTGTTCAAGGCCACTGGGTCACCTGCACAGACTTCACCTGGAAGATGGAGCCAGCACTTAAACACCTTCTATAATGTGGAGGCAGATTATGAACATCAAGGCTTTACAAACATTAAAATTCGGAGACAGAGAAACAAATTCCTCACTGTCAGTCCCTGACATTGAATCCCCTCGGACTTCTGTCACATTAGCAATCAGACCTGAGGAGCTGTGGGGCAGAGCACTCCATGCCTTTCCACATGATGAGGAAGAGCACTTTTCATTGGGGAAAAGAACCATGAAAAATAGGACCCTGAAGATCAGCAATGCAACTATGATCTTTGGGGATTCTGACACATTATGAGCACACCAGGGACCACCAGCTCCCAGCCTTCACTCCCTTCACCTCCAACACCCACATGACCCCACAGGTCTTCCCAGATGCTTTCCAAAGCCTGGAAGGTCGGGATGGCTTGGGATCACAAGGAAAGCCAAATTCAAAGTCACAGGTTTTCACAGAGAATGCCTTGTCAACAACTTTCCTAATTATATATACCCTGACTGGAAAACTGCCACTGAGCAGCTGTGGCAGCTTTGGAAAAAAAGGACCAAAAAATAGTATGTTTTTAAAATACTGTATTTAAGGACACCAAGTCTAACACAGAAAATGCCTACAAAAGTCATCTGATGTGGTAAATAAGCTTGCAATATGTTCCAGTACAGGAAAAAAGGCTGGATCTGAAGATTCAGTTTGATGTGCTCCAAAAGTTATATAAAATCAGCTTAAAAATGCTACTTCTCTTTTTACAACTCACCTAGCATTGGGTTTACAAGCTCAGGATGACTATGCTAAACAGCACAGGTCCTCACAAGACTCCAGCAGCAGTTTCCTGCTCTTGAGAAAACCATTCCTCTATTTTAACCAGTTCCTAACCTGCAGCAGAATTCAGCTCTTCTGTTTTGGCAGCTGCACTGCCACACCACGCTCATTCAGCAAGAGCCTCATCCAAGTCTGTGATACCTTACTGACAGTCTGCTGGAAAATCCACTACACCAAAATACTTGGATTCGATTAAACCAACCAGTGAAGCTTAAGAAATTAAGGGATTTTCTTCTAAAAAGCAGCCTGCTCTCTACATTAGGTGGCATTGATTCACACTTGAGTTTTAACCAGCCTGCTGGAATCACTGACCAGCCCTGTGGATTTCTGGACCCTTTTCCCATCAGCACAGTTTCCCCACCTCCTACCCCCCTTCCACACCACTCAGGATTTAAGGAAAAGGCAACACATTAATGTTACTACTTCACATCTGGAACTCCTCGTGAACATCATCTGGCTCTCACCCTTTTCTACTATTCATCACACCAATTTCTTCTAAATCTTCTCTGCTAGTTTTTACACTTGGAGATCTCTGTTGTGGAAATTCCCAGTCCAAGAATATCCCCATTTCCCTCCATAGTACACACAAGAAATCCCTTTGAACTATAGTTTCATCTTCCACAAGCTCTCTCTTTTTAAAAGAGATTATTATTTTTATCTTAAACAATTTGTCCCCCTTTTTTCTTTAATCTCCTTATTTCACATCTAACTTGCAGCTGTTTGTTCTTTTCCATCTTCTCCATTCAGAAAGGATTTCCAATTTTGGAAATCAAGACATCTTTCAGAACCTATGAGGCTTCTGTAGGTGTTTTTAAGGTGTGGTTTGTTTGTTGGTTTTTTTTTTTTGATTTACAAGCGACATTGTACCCTTGGTCCTGAACAATCTCTACATGGAACATGACTTTTTCTTAGTGGTCACACGAGGAAAATCCAATTTAAAATACGTTTTACCTGAAGTCAAATAGCACCCAGCAGTCATGAAAAAAGGACAAGATGTGTTCAGCAAAGAAGCTCTATGAGAACTATTACAGACTCCAGTCATGGAAATACTGATGTCCGTTGGGATCCAGAGAAAAACCGTTTTTCCCAAGACAGTTTCTCATAAGACATCAGGCTCACATCTGGAATGCCTGACTGGGAAAGCGGCAGGTACGTCTGGAGCTCGTGAATCATTACCTCGTGTGGCTGCAGGTGCCACTATTCAGCATTAATTTGACATTTGACAGGCATGTTGATAAAGAAGATTTTACCACAACCATCTGATATCATTAGTTAATTAAAGGCTGCTCAAAATTAATACAAACCTAGGCAAAAAGAACATCAGGAGTTTGTTCTCGGTGCTTGTCTGTGGCAAAAACCAGCAGGATGGAGCGAGGGCATCCCGGTGCTCCATCCCGGATCCCGGCCATTCCCCACTCACCCTTCGCCCCTCCAAGCAGCGGGTCATACAAACACCACGGAAAACAACTCCTGCTCCTCCGACAGTGGGACACGGGAACCCTCCGGGATCCACCGGGCGACCCGCGCGTCGCTCCCGCACAAACCCCGGACGCAGCGGCGCGAACCCAAAGCGCATCCCGGGCGGCCCCGGGCCCTCGGGAGCGGCCACCGGGA
>WEIV01015711.1:439006-489961 GCA_013390005.1 Calyptomena viridis
TCACGGGCAGCGGCCGCCGGGCCGGGCCGGGGGTGCCCCGGGCAGTGACCGCTGTGTGGGCTCGGCCCCGGCAGGGGGTCCCTCAGGGCCGTGTCACGAACTGTGACCACCTCACCCGGGAAGAGCCCCGCAGCGAGGGCGCGCCTGGGCCGGGGTCTCCTCTGAGCCAGGGCCACCCTTATCCAGCGTCTCTCTTCCCTCAGACAGAATCTCCCCCTCAGACAGGAGACCCCCAGTCAGCTCTCACCCTGGGCAGGGTTTCTTCTCAACCAGGGCCAGCATTGTCCAGGATCACCTTTCAGCCAGGAGACCCCCAGGCAGGGTCTCTATCAGGATCTCTCCTCAGCGAGGAGCCCCCCTCAGGCAGGACATTCCCTCAGGTAAGAGCCCCTCAGTCAGCTCCCACCTCACCCAGGATCTCCCCGCACCCAGGATCGCCCCTTGGACAGTATCTCCCCTCAGCCACCTTGCTGGCACCTCCTGCCATCAGCCCCAGTGCCTGTCACTGTCCCTTGCTGGGTGTGAGGTGGGATGTCAGTGCTGAGGTGGGGTGGTGACCGTGCTCAGGTGGGGTGTCCATGCTCCATTCTCTCCCTTTCTTACTTACACTTGGCCACCATCCCTGGAACCAGCTGGTTCAGACTGGCCCCAGCACCTCTGGCCAAAGCAGAGCTCAGAACAGTGGCTACAATTCAGATGTAACCACGAAGATACTTTCTCGACTGGAAAACACAAATCCGGTGCGTTTGCTCTCCACAGGAGCCTGTTTATTTAGCTGTGTATCAGCGATCTCAGCGTAGCAATTAGCTCATGCTGGGTGTGGATTACACACCAGGTACGAGCCGGGCACATCCCGGCGTTCGGGAGCGCAGCTGCTGAACAAATGGAACACTGAAAACTACAAACCGCAGGAAAATTCATTCAAAATCAATGTCACTGCCGTAAAAGCTGGAAATTAATCCTTTGAAAGCTTTCTGGTTCATGTTGCAAATTTCGCTGCCCAGTCCCCAAATTGTTTTTCTCATACTCAGAGGCTGAATTTCCACTGCAAATCGCTTTGAAACCTAGGATGTTTTAGGAGTGTCTTGGAGGCTCCAGCTGAGTGTGGTGGGTTGAAATCTTAAGGAGCAGAGGGACTGCAATAAAACTGAGCCCTGAGAAGGTGTAGCCTTGCCATTGTTTGCAAATAAAGAGGTGTGACTTTGCATAACTCAAATAGTTCTTTCCTTTCTATAGGAGGAAGTGAAGAAGCTGGTACCTGCAGAGTCTAAAGAATGTTTGCTGAGTCTTAAAACAATGGGGTTTTGTTCCCATTGCTGTGTCCCTGTGTTCACCTCAGTTTGGACCACACAGTGAGTTAGAGGTATCAGATTTCAACACCAAATTTTGCAACGGTAAATATCAGCAAGTGGAACCACCAAGAAACCTGCTCATAACAAACACCAATAACTTCTGCAACCAGGCATTTTCCAGTTCTTACAAATTCCTCTACCTTTATGGCCTGTTAATCTATGACTTATATAGTAGCTATTACCAAAAAAACCCGCCCAAGAATGCTTCCAAAGAAGTCAGAAGAACACCAATCTTATCATAAAACCGTGCTGGCTGGGGTAAGGCAGTGTAATCCAAACTTGTTTGGGGACATTAACCAAATGCTCCTGATACATGTGAGGTGCAGTGCCTCTGGTATTAATGGAGCTCCAACAAGCACAGGTTCAGCTCATGGTGTTCTCAGCTATTTGAGGCACTTTGGGCCTCTGCCAACAGGCATGGAAGAAACTGCCAGAGATAAATTTTTCTTTCACACTTGCAGAGTGGAAGCAAGAAGGCTGAAAGCTTCGTGGCGCTCCTGATCTGGACATTAAAAGGGACACTGTCACATTATTTAAAGCCAGCCTTCAATATTTTACACGGGAATTGTGACACCAGGCATGAGCTGTAATTTATGAGCTGCTGACAGTGGCCTGTGCCAGATGTTCCAGAGAATACACACAGCCCTGTGTAGGCAGTGTGGACATCTCAAGGAGGAGATAAGTGTCCTCTTGGCTCCAGGGTTGGCACTTTGTCCATCCCCCTAAGCAGAAGGCTTGTCCGCCCCTCATCTTAGGAAGATGCAGCTCAGTCTTTTCACTGGCTGAGATTTCAAACCATGGAGTGAAATCTCACTGCATTTACACACCTGAATTGGGGGAAAGCTCCAGAAACGCTGAACTGGATGTGCCAGTTAATAACACTGGTAACAAAAGCAAGTCATGAAGCTGCTGTTCCTTCAGTGCAAGTCCTGCTGTCTTTAACAGTATGCTTCAATATAAACTTAAAAGCCAGAAAAAGCTGCCTAATCCTTTGCAAATTTTATGATGCCTGTAAGTTAGGCAGGTTCATTGTACATCACATGAACCATAATCCTCTTTTGGAGCTGCACGTTTACCTGCCAGTCTCATTGTATTCTGAGAGAGTAAATAGTGGTGTTGAATGTATTTATTTTCTCTGCATCACTCGCTAATCCCCCATCTCCTCTTCAGCCTGTGGATGCTGTGGCATCTACTAATCCAGGAGATGTGTGACACCACTCAGACAGTGAGCACAGCCCGTGGGGCTCCTTGGGGCCCTTCTTAGGGGTCCCTGGTGTCACCTCTGATGGGGTGGACACTGCTGGGGGTCAGGGCAGCCGCCCCAGGCCACCGTGTGGTTTTGGGGTAACCCACCCCACACAGCACATCTCACCCCCACAGGACCTGCAGGATTGTTCTCCATGAACAAGCTGCTTGGGAGCTGGCTGACAGTTCTAGTTCTCATTTATGCCACATGGCAACGAGTCCCTTCATCCTGCTTTCCTTCCTCCCTCCGGATTACTCATTGCAGCTCCCAGACACGTGAAGTGTCTGCATGGCCTCACTGCAATCCAAGGGAATGTGCTCTGCACCCCCACCAGCCCCAGCCTGCTGAGGGCTGAGGAATCATTTGTTTACTGAGCACTGGTGTTTGAAACCTCAGCGAGCTCAAAGAGGCCATCAAAGGCACATCAGAGCTCCAGCATCTCCAGTGCATCACCCGTCACACCGTGGCAGCTGCCACCCTGCTCTGCTGTTGGCAGCACACGTAGGATGCCACAGGAGGAGGGTGCTGAGCTCTGCCACATCAGAACAGAGACAAAGTGCTTCAAGGCAGCACAACTTCTGGGTAGGCAGGGAAGCAAAGTTTGTTTATCACACCGAAGTTCAAAGGCAATCAAAACAGCAAAAACATGTCAAACTGCTGTTTAATTAGAGCATGAAGACACGCTTTCTCAGAGAGGGTGGAAAAGGAATTGTGGTGCTGTGTTTGGCCTCCTCTGACGTCCTTTACCTCGTGCCCAACACTTGCCATGCAAATCTCAGGTCAGCAGTCCTGTGCCTACAGTGAAGAGACTCACAGAGGCAAAGTACTCCCACAACACACACACACAGAATAACTCCATCCTCAGCAAGGATGACATGAAAGCAGGTTGCAGCAGTACAGAGCAGTGTGCAGACATTTGTATGTGCAGAAGTGTGTCATTTTCTATCTTCCCAGTGACTGGGCACACAGGGGCTCCAATTGTCTCACAACAACACTACCTGACCACAGTGCTGTTACAGTTTTGGGGAGAACCAGAGGTGATGGTTGACTGCACTACATTAACTGAAAACAAAAATAGTTGCCAGGGAGGAGCAGTGGGCACAGAGTTCCTCCCTAAAAGAGCACTCATCTCAAACATGGGCTAACAAATTATTCAAGAAGCTCTGTGCCTCCAAGGAAGCACAAACAAATCATAGTTGGATAAGAATGGTTCAAAGCCAGGCACTTGCTGTTCTGTGGACAGGCATATCCAGGACTGTCTATCTGAAAACTGAGTGACCCTAAGATACATTCATCTGAAGGGAAACTTTTAAACATGTCGAAAACTAACATGTAGGAGCAAAAGCTGCCACAGAAGCAGATCTTACCAGGCAATTTGGTAAATATTAGAGATTAAACCCAAGCCTTAATAGACATCTGTGTCACCCTGGTCTGACTAATCCCTGGTGTCTGGGCTCCTCACTTGGGAATGGAGAATGTATCAGCCCAGCAGGCTGCAGATGGATATCAATGGATGCTTCACTGATGTAAAGCTGCTCCATAAATCCACCTGTATTTCATGCACACATCAGCACAGCAGGCAAAGGAGAGGCAGGACCAGCAGGAACAGCATCCACACAGCAGTGTGTCCTTCTCTCCTCTCTCTGCTCTCCTTGTACAAATAAATAACCCCCCTTGAGCAATGTAGACAGTAACTAGTGATTATTGCATATGATAGAATCTCAGAATCGTAGAACATCCTGAGCTGAAAGGGACCCACAAGGATCATCAAGTCCAACCCATGGCCCTTCACAGGACACCCCAAAATCCCACCTGTGTCTGAGAGTGTTTTCCAAACCCTGGGGAGCCTGTTAAGTGCCCGACCACCCTCTGGGGCAAGAACATTTTCCTGATATCCAACTTAAATCTCCCCTGACACAGGTCCATGTTGTTCCCACAGTCCTGTCCCTGGTCACCAGAGAGCAGAAATCAGTGTTGAACACCTCCTAAGTAATCCTGGGAAATTTCCAAACAATAGGACTGCTGGCCTGGGAATTTATGATGTTTCAACCAACACTTCACAGTAAATCAAACAGTAAATACAGACCCTTTGTATGCCTCGACTTCTCAGCTGCACATTCAACAATATTCCATACCTGAAACACCACAAATCCCTTTCAACTAATGCTCATGAAATGAAAGAAACCTCCATGGAAGGAGGCCGTGTAACCCTGCAATGGAGAACATGGAATAAAACAGACACCAGATTGTTTGTTTGCTTGACGCAAGCACCTGCCAACAGGTTAAAAGCTTGGACATCAGGTGAGTCTGCTCTTGACCTGTGTGGCACTGCTTTGCACAATGACAGCAGTGTTCAGTTATCCTCAAGCTGGCCAAAAATCCAAAAAAGAAGGAGAGGAGGGAACAACAAACAAGGCACTGCTGAAAGAGAGGGAGTAATTTCCCTCAGGTGTCATGTAGAGCAGTACAGGGCACACGGTCGTAGCTCTCAAGCCCTTTTCATCTGTTTTGCTGTTTCCTCTGTGCCTCACTCTCGAGAGCCAAAACTTCCAGAATAAATCAAAAAAGTAACTACAGAGATTGCTCCACATTTCCCCGCTGCAAGTGAGGCTGGATGCTGCAGTGGAGTTAACGAGATGAGCTAAGAGGACTTGTCAAAGTGAATAAAGAAGCAGCCTATGCAAATACCCCTCAGCCTCTGGCTCTGGGACACACACGGTGTGATCGAGCTCCGCTGATGGCAATGAATGCAAAGTGGGGATCAAGGCCCAGTCAAACAGGGAGCGAGACTCACGCAGTCATACAGAATTACAGCACGGGTTTGAAGTCTACATATTGGATTTAGGGCCTAAAATTTGTAATGGAGTGTTTAAGATCTAGAGCTTAGTGCTTCGCAGAAAATTCAAGGTTGGAGAAAACCAGCTTTTCGTCGTAGGCCCTTGCTCTGGCACAGCAGGAGTGTTCTTCCCCTCCTCCCTGCAGAGGGTGGGCCACTGCTGCTGAATTACAGTCACAGACCACAGAATGTGTCAGGTTGGAAGTGGCCAAAGTGGGTCATCTGGTCCTACCTCCCTGCTCCAGCAGGGTCATCCCAGAGCACATGGCACAGGATTGTGTCCAGAGGATTCTGGAATATCTTCAGTGAGGGAGAATCCACACCCTCTCTGGTCTCTGCTCAGGTGCTTGGTCACTGCGCAGGAAAGAACTCCCTCATATTGAGGTGGAACTTCTTGATCATCAGTTTCTGCCCATTCCCTCTTGTCCTGTTGCTTAGCACCACCGAGCAGGGCCTGGCTCCATCCTCTTAGCATCCACTCTTTAGATACTGACAGACATTGATGAGGTCCCCTTTCAGCTGTCTCTTCTCCAGGCTGAACAGGCCCAGGTCCCTCAGCCTTTCCTCATGGGAGACATGATCCAGTCCCTTGATCAACTTTGAAGCTCCAATTCATTGACTGGGAGTGGCCTGTGCTGGGATACAGCCCTGGCTAGGGGGTGTTACAGCCCACAGACAAGACTGACTGGCAAAGTACACTATTCCATCCATTTATGTTCATCAATTCAGCCATTTCTCCCTGTTTGGGTGTGTTACTGATCATCACCCACTGAAATCCCTGACTTGAACCTTCTCCCTGGTGTCAGTCTCCTCCACCAGCAGCGAGTTACCATCTGTAAGCAGTTCAGCTCTGTCAGTGGTTTTACATCTTTAATAGGATCTGAAATATCTGTAGAGGCCTTGTCAAGTTTTATAGCCCTGTTCACAGGGATTTGGGATCACTGGTGAGGTCCAAAAACCTATCTCAGTCTCTGCCTGATAAATGTAATCCCCAGCTCCTCTCTGATTCCTGCTCCTTTTCACCAGTCACTTTCTCTCTCTTCACTGGGTATCTGGGGAAACAAGGAGGAGCAGCCCAGGCTCATGGAGCAGCACTGCCAGCACTCTGTGTCTGTGCACAGTCCACCTTCCCTGGAGAATGCACAAGGAAAAACCAATTTCTGGAGAGCAGATGCCCACTGCTGCCAGTCATCACCTCCCAGCCTGAGTCCTGTGCACGTTTACAGGCAAGTACATCTGGGTTTGTCTTCCAGAGATACCTTGAAATATCTGGGTGAACTGGAACCAGTGGTGGAAGGCTGAGGTGTCATCCTGCCCTCTCCAGTTCCATCACTGACAGAGGACAGGGGGGCTCAGCTGCAACCACACACTGACAGCTCTCTTTGCTTCTAGAAAACAGGACAAAGGAGGAGCTCTGGAATGTTGGGACTAGAAAAACGTGTCTCCTTCCCCTCCTGCATTTGAAGGGGGCACTGCTAACCTGTGTGTGCATCATCCTTCTCCAGGGGTCCCTCCCTGGTGTCCCAGGTGTGACCTCAGACTGACACAACTGGCCTTTCTTCGGCTGCCATTGACAACACCCCTGGCTTTGTCACTTTGTCACTCTTCCAGTGCTTGAACCTTGCAGAAAGCCTCATTTGAGCACATCAGCCTTGCCCAGATGAAGGATGGCTGCGTTCTTTATTCCGAGCAACAGCTCATGCAGATCTGGTTACATTATTGTACAAATCTATATGATTAATACTTCCCTTGTCTTCCCATGATTAGTATTTAAGCAGCAGTGATGGTGTGCGAGGGTTTTTACAGACTTATTTAGAAAAAGACTGTCCCCATTCTTCTCTTTTGAATGTTAATAATGTAGTTAGAGTCTCAGTAGATCTGTCATAAAAAAATATTATCAAAGGAACCAAGATAAGTGCAGAATTATTTGCTGTTTGGAAAACCCAGACACATCACAGAAAGCAATAATAACACAAAATAACTTTGATAAAAGTTTTAAAGAAGGCTTTTTTACAGCCCCAGCAGTAATTACAGCTCATACTGAAATAAGCTGCTTACAGTGGCTTTAAGTTAATTTACATTTTTAGTACGAGAAGTGGAATAACACATTATGACAGAACAGTCACCTCAAGGGAGGGGTCACCCAGGTGTGGCTACCATGAAGAACCTGGGAAAAAGTCTATACCTGGGGTTCAGAGCCACCTCAGACCAGGGCTGTACGTGGCTGCAGCTTCCCATGCTCAAGCAGTAAAGGTCTCCTTATTTTCTCTGGCTGTGAGGTGCCACAGCCAACCACCCCCTGAGGAATAAAGTGCCATCTTCCCCCTGTGCTGTGTCCAGTTCTAGGCTGGGTTTCCCCCTCTCCCTGTGGGTTCAGCACATTGCAGAAGGAGTCTCAGAACCAGAGCCCATCTACCAATGTCACTCTTCCTTCACTCAGAACACTGGTGAGATTCCTTTCCCTACATTATTTTTTTTCCTCCCATATCAGTTTGACAAAAATCCTCCCACTGTGTTCTGCCATCCATAACTCTGGAAGTCCTGTTCTATTTTAATTCAGTTTTAAAATTATTGCTCTAAACACAGAATTTTTCTAGACTTTTTCCTGGCAGTTTTGTACAGCAACACATGTCACTGTAGCCAAAACCTGATTAGCACTGCTGGGTTTTGTTAACAAGTTATTAACAAAGGACTCTTTGGGAGTAAATGGGATCTAATGGAAGCTTCACAGGTTTGCCATTATATCCCACCATTATCATTTAGAGGTAGTTTCTTTTGTAGTCATTAATGAATAATGACAGTATGATAATCTTCAAAGCTCACCATTCCAGCACCAACCTTTCCTCTGACTTATAATTAAGATGTCAAAATTAATTTCCCTCTCACAAAGCAGGGACTTTTCTCTCTTTGCTGATGGATCTGTTTTACAGATATCACTCCTCAGCTTCCACAGCTCAGCTCGACCTCACTGTGAAGGACAGGGGGGTGGAGTACACGGTGCTTCATTTTTCACTGTCAGCACTCCAAGCCAGTTTTGCTAAAAAAGAAAAGGAAAAAAGAACATGTCCTGTTGGTAGATGGCTCCTGTGGGCTCTGAGACAGCCTGTTATTGACATAAGGATCAGGAATTATAGAATCATGGAATCATTTAGGTCGGAAAAAACCTTTAAGACCATCAAGTGCAACTATTAACCCAGCACTGCCAAGGCTGACACTAAACCATGTCCCCAAGCACCACATGTCTTTTCAATCCCTCCAGGCATAGTGACTCCACCACTGCCCTGCACAGCCTGTTCCAAAGCTGGACAACAGTTTAGGTGAAGAAATTTTTCATAACATCCCACGTAAACCTCCCTGGGTGCAACCTGAGGCCATTTCATTCATCCTCCCACTTGTTACCTGGGAGAAAAGAGAATCATTTAGGTTGGAAAAGACCTTTAAGATCCTAGAGTCCAATGTCAGCATCTTTCACTGGTGTCCAGAGCATGGTGTGATGCTTTTCATTTTCAGGTGAATGAAATAAGACCCCTGAGGCAGAGCTGTTCTCCCTGGACATCAGACACACTGAAATGCTGCTGTACAGCAGCCTTTTCATGTGTCTGACACCCAGGGAGCCTCACACCAGGCCTGCCTAAGTGTCAGAGATCCTCGAGGATGCCCTCATTCCATTAAACATTCATGTCCTCTTGCTTCTTCTCATGTATTTTTATTACTAACAGGTTTCCCAGCTGATAACACACCAGTGAATACATTATTCAGCCTGGCTCACTGACTGCATGGCTGGCTGTCTCCTTTACACTGAAATCCTCCAGCACTTCGGAGTGGGGACCCCAGGATTTCTCCAAGTGTCCTGGCAGAATGTGGCTGATACCACAGGGATCAGCAGGGAGAGGCAACGGGATGGAACCACACACAGGGATCCCTGTCCTGGCCAAAGCAGCACCAAAGTGCACAAGCCTGACTCCTCCAGCTCCCTGAGAGCACCAGAGGATGCAGGGGAGGCAGAAGAGGCTTCTCAGGGCTGAAGTGCCACTTCAGCTGCTGCTGTTACATTACAAAGCCACTACTGCCACACCAAATCCCTTTCCCTCTTTTCCCACGAGCACCGTGAACACAGCGATTACCTTTGCGTCTCACAGGGGGGTTGTGAAGCTTAATTAAGTTGTGGCTTTCGGTGCTTTGTGCTCTCCAAATGCGGTGTGTTTAATTCCTTCATTACTCCACAGTTAATAGCATTATTTATTTCAGTCAGGGTGGTCCCCACCACACCTGTGTGACAGCAGGTTCCTGGTGCCACACGGTGCCCTGGGTGGGCACAGGCACCACCAACTACAATAGGAAAGATTCAGGTGAGATGTTAGGAAGAAATTCCTCCCTGTGAGGGTGGAGAGGCCCTGGCACAGGGTGCCCAGAGAAGCTGTGGCTGCNCAGCTGTGGGAAGGAGTGTCAATGAGCCCAAAGGCTCTGCAGCTGAGACCTGGGTATTCCAGGGATCTTACTGGAAATTTCCTCCTCAAGCTGCTGTCTCAGCTCTCGGGCCCAGTTTAAAGACACAGAAAGGCCCAAGATTCACTTTTCCTGGTGTACAGTTGGTGATATGGCAGTATGGGACACATCATAAATTCACCCCAAGACACCCACCAATGGGCCCAGGGGGACCTTCCCTGGGTGGGTTTGTGTCCATGTGTAACCATAGGGTGGGAAGGGGCCACAGGAGCACATCCACCAGTACCTGCACGTGCTGTCATCCATGGGGAAGAAGACATCCATGCCTGATGAGTGGGGCAGGACGAGGGGAAGCAGAACCCCTGCTTGTCAGAGGCAGCCTTCATGCCCAGCTGCTCACAGAGACCAAGCAAGACAAAAATTAAACAGGCCATTAAGCAGCACTCCAGTGGATTAACATTCGTCTGCCTCGCTTACGCTGCAGGATTTCAAAATTCCTTTGAAGTTTGCATATTAGAAAATCACTTTCCAAGCCACATAACTTTGAGCTTTAGATGTTTCCTAACAGTTCTGTGGTTGAGGAACAGCTGACTAATCCTTTAGGATTTAATGAGGTTAACTAACATGCACAGCTTTGTAGGGAGCTGTAGTTGGTATTTTGGTAGCAAATATGAAAAGCATTCACAATAAGTAATGTTCTGTTATGGGGGCACAGCACCATTTCAATAACTTTTGTCAAAGGTTCTCTTTCCTTCATGGAGCACAGTTTGGGCTTATGGTCTTGTTCAGTCATAACAATTAATACAGAATAGCACTATTTGCCTGTTACTCTCACTGAAGTCAATAGGATTAAACTTTTTCATTCTCTAGGTTAATTTATGGTTTTGTAGCTTCTCCTCTGGCTGTCCAGGAACCCCTTCCATGGGCTGGCAGAGCTCCAGCAGTGTTTTCCAGCAGCCAGGGTAGGTGGCAGAGGGTGTTCAGCACCAGACTGGGACTGGAGCCACATCCCACTGTTTGCCCAGCAGAGCCCACATCCATCCCTGGTGAGGTTTGGCATTGAGCCCTTCTCCAGCTGAGCTCCTGGAACAATCATAGAAAGGAATCACAGAATCATTAATGTTGGAAAAGACCTCCAAGATCATCAAGCCCAGCCTTCTCAGCTTGGGAGGTTGGCTGTGGAGTCTGTGCCTCAGGCGCCTGGAGACTGAAGGATGAACTTAATTTGGTATTTACAGAACACACCGAAGTTGCACGTAACAAGTTGACACATAAATTCATTAGGATGCAATTACAGAACGTTGGCTACTCAATTATTTTTAGCAAGAACATGTAATTAGCTGCAGGTTCATGTCAAATGCTGCCTGGTGCCATGAAGCAGATTCTGAGGATTGGCTTGCACAGGAGAACACAGCAGTGGGGTTTTTCCCCAGGCACAGCCTCCAGCTGGGAGATGCAGACTGATGGGAAACAGCAGAGGCTGGATTGGTGGGAGACAAGCCCGAGTGAGATAAGAGCAGCAGAGCATCTTTTCCATCACCCAGCATCCCAGCTGATGGGGCCAGAGCCTCCAGGGATGTGAGCTCAGTGCACCAAAACACATCAAAACACATCAGGTATTATTGCTGCTGCACCATTGCTGCCTCATGATTAAACACCATGAATATTAATGAGTTCTTATAGCTGCTTTGGAAAGATCTGCCTGTTACGGCTCACAGATCATACTGGTGCTGGAAGAAAATAAAACTATGTCCAACTGTTTGCCTGTTGCTCATTTGTACTTCTCTCCTTTACCTCACAGGAGCCTGGAGACTATTCTGGAAAAGCAGCTTCCTCAGCATCTCTTCCACTTGTGAATCATATAATGGGAAGATTTTTCCTGATAATGAATGGAAAATTCAGTGCAGCAATTAATATCTCTGTTACCCTCAGGTCTTCAAGGTCCCTGTCAAAATATATATTACAACAGCTAAAATTCCACACAGAACAGCAGGCAGGCAGGTGGCTGTTCAGGAGCTGTGCATGGAAAGAAGGAAGGGAAAAGAGACAGGAAATCTTTCAGGATTTATTGGGCACATAAAGCAGGAGAGCAGCGTGGGCGTGAGCAGCACAACAGGACCTGGGAGATGTGGCACAGAGTCCTGCGTGGTGCTGAGCAACCTGGCCTAGGGAAGGTGTCCCTGCCCATGGCAGGGGGTGGAACAAGATGAGCTTTAAGGGCCCTTCCAATCCAAATCATTCTGGGATTCTGTGAAGTTAATTTGGTTGATTGCTGTGGGGTGCAGGAGTCCCCTCTCCCCACTCCTGTCCCATCAGTACAGGCAAAGAGCCCAATCTTCCCACATCTCATTCCTAACTGGACTTTAACAGACTCCTGTCTGCCAAATGATAAATAAGAACCCTTGCACCGCAACACTCAGCTCATTCAAACAAAGCCTAAAGAGCAGTTGATTCAGGGAAGAAATTAGGGAAGGCAGTGCTGCCATAGCTGCAGCACACGGGTGGGATGCACCAGCCAGCCCTGCACAGGCAGGTCCCCCAAAACCAAACCTCCTGCCCGGCTTAAAGCCACCACTGAGGGCTTTCCCCCTGTGGCGGTAAAGGGAAGGCTCCGAAGGATTACGGAAAATGCCTTATCCCAGCAAAGTAAGGCGGCTCTGGATTTCACCATCTCCCCTCTGTGATCACCACCCCGATGTGGCGAGGCCGGTGGCACAGCGAGGGCAGGAGCAGTGCAGGGAGAGCAGAGCCAGACACGCCCGGAGACTTCCCAGGCCAGCCTGGGAACCAGCAGGCACCAAACCGGAGCTGAAGCCCTTGTGCCGACTTGCCGGCAGCCCGAGCGGGGCTGGCAGAGGCAGGAGCACCCCGGGGCTCCAGGCAGCTCCGCACGGAGGATCCGTGGGCTGCTCCGAGCACTTTACACACCACTAACTCATGTACTTCCCTGCTGCATAATTCATACCTTTTTAGCAGAAGATAAAAACTTCACAACTGCTAATGTGCAAGTGTTTATTAACGTGAGTCTGCCAGACAGCCCCTGGATTTGGAAGGAGCTCTCGAGAAAGAGCCAAAGTCTGTCCTCTGTAAGCAGATTTTTTTTTGAAAGCTCGGAGCTTTGAGGGTACCGGGCTCCGAGTGATTCTCTGGTGGCTCCCGAGCTGCTGCTTCATCTTGGGGCCCCTGAAGAACTTGGAGCATCACAGAAGCAGAAATAAATAAATAGATTACTTCCTTTACACGGGGCTGGGTGCTGGATGTGCTGTATTGTTCATGTCCCTCTCCTGCACAGAGCAGTCATCCGAGCACAGAAAGGAGATGAGAGCATTTGTTCCCACAAGGAACGCAGAGAGGATGAAAAACAAGTTTTCAGCCGTGTTCCATGCAAGGTTGTTTATAATGCCTGTGACTATTTTTAAGCCGGGGAAATGAAGGGCTGCCAGCTGCAGCCAGCTCTTGAGGGAAGGTGCATTGTGTTCTGTAGCACTGTCAGGTGAACTGGAGCGGACACTTGGTACCCGGGAGCCAGCGCAGGGACATCGGTGACACCACCCTCCCCATCCCTGTCCTTGGCAGAAGCCCGGCCCCAGGCACTGCCCTGGCAGGTCGGATCCCTGCACCCGCTACTGGGGTGACACCAACCTTCACGGGGACAATGTCACTGCAAAAACCCTTCCCAAAGACATTGCTGGGGGGAAAAGACAGTTTCTGGGTCTAGAGGAGGAGCGAGGTAGAGTCTAGTTTGTGTCTCCTGTTCTGCAGGGCTACATCCATTAGGATGAAGGCATGAGCAGGATGAAGGCACAGGTAGGATGGAGGCACAGGTAGGATGGAGGCACAGGCAGGATGGAGGCACAGGCAGGCAGGATGGAGGCACAGGCAGGCAGGAGGGCTCTGCACCTGGTGGGAGCAGTGCAGGACAGCTGCCTGTGGGGCTGCCCCAGGTGCCAGGGATGGGGAGCAGTGCAGGGAGCAGGGGAGATGCTCCAGCTCCTTCAGCAGAATGGGCAGCCAGCCCCTTCCCACCTCCCACCCCACTGCTGGCACACAGGAGCTCTGGGATGCTGACAGCAGCTATTTGGAACAGCCTCTGACACAGTGAAGTGAGAAACCATTTCCAAGAGCCAGAGTCTCTCTCTTGAGCATTTTGGAGAGATTTGAGGCCACCCAGGCTCATGCTGTAGGATATCCTGGACACTGAATGGGCTCCCCAGAGTGGAGGTCCCAGTTCCAAGCTTGGCAGAGCTCAAGGAGCATTGGGACAATGCTCTCAGGCACATAGTGGGATTTTATGGTTCTCCTGTGCAGGGCCAGGAGTTGGACTCGATCATCCCTGTGGATTCCTTCCAGCTGAGGTCATTCTATGATTCCGTGATGGCTGGAGCACCTTGACCAAGCAGTAGCTCCATAAAGAGCCTCCCCACAGTGATCCCAGCCACCACCACCACAGCTCTGCCACGGCCACAACTCATTCCAGGCTTCCCCGGGGAGCTACTCTGTCATTTCCTGGAGGTTTAATGTGTGTTCATCAAATTGAAAGGGATTAAAAAAGAAATGAACTTCACAAATATCCTAAATGAGCTGGATCTATAAACGCTTCCCTGGCACCGCTAGCGTGCTGTCAATATGGATAACATTATTTAAATAATAAGTTCAGAACTTTTGCCTGTAAATTAAAACATCTTATAGAAATAGATGCTGATTAAAAGGCAAACGTCTTTGTTCTAATTATCTTAATTATGGGCTTTTAATGGCAAGAAGCTGTAAAAAATAAAAACACACATAATTGGCAGTGTGTAACAGCAATGGCTGAACCCGCCAGCGCTTGGACTGGGCTGTCAGGGCAAGAGATGCAGCAGTTCCCAGGGAAGGTGAGGAGGGATGTGGGTGTGCAGGGAGGCTGGAGGGCCGAGGAAGGTGTCTGCACACACTAAGTGATGGTGGCTGCTTGGACAAACTCCATTCAGCATCCCCGTTTGTACAGCACTCCACCCTGGGTACCAAACGTGGCTGTGTGGGAGGAGGGGAGCAAGAACATGGGCCAGTGCATACGTAATCAGTTAATTCATTTAATTAGTTGATTCATTTCTCATTTTGTCCTACCTGGCTGGAACACTGCTGTGAGTGCTGCATCCCTGAAGGAGGATTTGTCCTGGACCAGCTCTGAGGGAGCCCCAGCTGCTGTATCTGCTCCACCAGCAGGTCCAACAGTGCTGGGGCAGAGCTGCCCCCCACCCATGAGTGCCAGGACATCGGCAGGGCTGTTTCTGAGCAGAGGTGCAATGCTGATCTCTGCTTTGCAGAGAACAGGCAGCAGTTCCCTCTCTGCAACAACATGCAGAGAAGGAAAATTAATTTCCATTTTCTCTGGTTCAGCACTAGTGATTGTATTCAGCCTTTTGGGCTCCTGCCTCCACTCACATTGACTGTGCCTGAAAAACTAATGAATTTCCACTGATTACTTGTCTGCTCTCTGTCTCCTACCTTTATTTTATTCTCATTTTAGCTCCTTATCTTTCTTCACACTCTTTTAACTTCAGTGAATGGTTTCATCCTTTCTAAGTGAGGCTCTGTGCAGCTCACAGGCTCTTTCTTATCTCTGAGAGCACTAAAAGGAATCACCCACTTTGTTCCATAGCTGGATGCCCCACAGCCCTCTCGGAGAGACGGGATGGGACTCACTGAGAATAATACCCAGCTGATTAGTGGGTAAAAACCCAGCAATAGAAACCTGAGCTGGGGATGATGTTTGTGGACCATCCTCAGCAGTGTGGCTGCTCCATCCTCCAGGTCCCCATGCCAGGACACAGCAGGTGGGAGATGCCAACAGATGCCATGTGGGATCCAGGCACAGGCAAAAGGTGAAGCCACACGTGTGGAGACAGGGCTTCACACTTGTGTACAGCCACACAAGTAAAGGCAGAGGGGCCCCAGAGCCCCCAGGCTCCTGTCAGCAGGAGGGGGCTGCCAGCCCCTGCCATAACCTGTGACGGTTTCTGCAAAGCAAACCCCAAAAATAGACCAGAACCAGGTTTTATTTACTTCCAGATTTATGCAGGCATGACAGCTTTTGCTCTCCAGCTGTGCATTAACCTGCATAGCCTGGGAACATGAAGTTGTGCCCAAACAATTGTGATGGTACAAATTCTGATTGAACTCCTGGTCTCATGACTGCAGATTATGAGACTCCACTTCTTCTCCAGCATCTGCTGGGCAACCTGCTGTCCTGGCCCAGCCTTGGTTTATTCTTGAATTACCAAAGGTACTTAACATAATGCAGAAGAGCTCAGTGCTACCTGTTTGCTCTGAGCTGAACAGGGACGTTCTTTTTCTTGGAGAGGTATTTGAGCAGTGCAGGAAATCAAACATGCAAAAGGTTAAGACTATTATTAAAAAAACCCAACAAACCAAAAAACCCTTACACCCAATGGGTTGAAAAAAATGCAGCGTCAAAACTCACAGCCTGGGAAGCCACTGTTTTTGTCCTCAAGATGACTAAAACCAGGGTGTCTGAAATATCACAGGGAATTTTCATGTTCCTTTCATGAGTAAAACCAGAAGTCAGTTTTTATTATCACAGAATCACAAAATGGTTTGGATGGAAGGGACCTTAAAGATCATCTTGTTTCAACCCCTGCCATGGGTGAAGACACCTTCCACTATCCCAGGTTGCTCCAAGCCCTGTCCAAGTGTCACCTGGCCTGGGACACTTCCAGGGATGGGGCAGCCACACCTTCTCTGGGCAACCTGTGCCAGGGCCTCCCCACCCTCACAGACAAGAATTTCTTCCCAATATCCCATCTACCCCTGCCCTCAGTCAGGGTGAAGCCATTCCTCTTTGTCCTATCCCTCCATCCCTTGTCCCAAGTCCCTCTCCAGCTCTCCTGGAGCCCCTTTAGGCTCTGGAAGGGGCTCTACAGTCTTCCTGTTATCCGGGTGAACATTCCCAGCTCTCCCAGCCTGGCTCCAGAGCAGAGGGGCTCCAGCCCTTGGAGCATCTCCATGGCCTCCCCTGGATTTGTTCCAGCAGCTCCACATCCCTCTGCCGTTGTTCCCCCTATCTGGAGCAGCTCTGCAGGTGGGGTCTCACCTGAGGGGGCACAGGGGCAGAATCCCCCCTTTCCCTGCTGCCCACGCTGTGGGATGAGCCCTGGACATGGGGGGTTTCTGCCAGTGCATGTGGCCAGGGCATGTCCAGCTTTTCATCCACCAACACCCCCAAATCCTTCTCCCCAGGGCTGCTCCATATTTTGTGCTGTCATGTCACTCATGGGGATGACAAGTGTCCTGGCTGACCCTCAGCACACTGTGCTGCTCAGCTGTTCCATTGCCTTCAGAAACGCCCCTGCAAAGGGTCTCTGCTCTGCTCCCAGCCTTGCAACACATTTTGGAGAAAACCAGCAGACTGAAGAGCAGACTGGCAGGCAGATTTCAGGTTGTTTTTCTTTTCTACCTGGACATATGGATACAAGAAATCTTTAGAGACCTTGAAAGGAAAAGTGCCTCCCTTTGAATTGCTAAACGGACGGCGTGGCTAAGAATAGCCTCCGGAGGGAGAGGGAAGATGAATGACACGAGGAATTCAGCACCTTTTCTTACTGTGCAATAGTCTTGAAATTTAAAAAGCGAAATACCAAGGCGAGTGCAGGAGAAGGGGAATGGCCAGTCACGCCGAGGACATTTGGAGGAGTGTGCTATTATGTAAAACCAGCCAGGGAAAGGTTAGCAAATACCACCGCTTCCCCGGGGAGCCCTTCTCTTGCAGGAGTCATTAGTGCACTGGCAGGATAACAGATCCTCTCTGCTAATTCTCTAGGTCATAAGCAAATTAAGACAGAAAAGCTGATCTGCCATCAGTCTGCATTAGGCACAGCTGCCCAGCTCACCTGTCCAGCAGCCACTGTTTACAGAAAGGTTAGGAGTGGAATATCAAAGTCTTGTCATTAAACCGAGCCTGTTTCTCTTTCATCTCAGCCAGGCTGGGCAAAACGGGGCTGGGACAGGGCTACAGGGTCCTGGCACCCTCAAGTGGGAGCACAGCTCAGGGAGCACAATTTTCAGTGCCCCAGGACTTTCACCAGCACCATTTCCAGGAAATCCGTGGCTGTGGGATCACAGCCAGGCTCTGTGTCCTGGGGCTCTGGGGGCTCGGCCCCACAGGTAGGACTGGGGTTCAGGCAGCTCCTGCTCACCTCAGAGACTTGATGCCAGCTCACACTAGTGCTCAAACTTGTGATTTGGAAAGGGAGAGGCCAGGGAAATGTTGCTCATGGGATGGTGGGAACTCCATCCCCAGGCAGGAGTGGGTGAGTGAGGGCAGGAGGAGGCAGTGCCTTCCCTGAGAGCATCCCATGTTTCTCCCAGCGTGGGCACAAAGTGCTTTTAATAACTGGAATATAAACTGCTGGGTGAGATTAAAGCAACCCACTCACAGGGAGGATTAAGCCCAGATCTGGAGCTGCTCCCTCCATGGACACACCAGTCCTGTGGATGAGCATCCTGCTCATGGTGGGTGCTGGGAGAGTGATCTCTACCAGGGCCATCCCATGGGTGCAGGGAGGTTTAGAGCGGATCTCAGGAAAGGTTTCTTCCCCCAGAGGATGGCTGGGCACTGAACAGGCTCCCCAGGGTTTGGTCACAGCCCCGAGGCTGCCAGAGCTCAGGGAGTGTTTGGAAAACACAGAAACAGGGTGGGATTGTTGGGGTGTCCTGTGCAGGGCCAAGGGTGGAACTTGATGATTCTTGTGGGTCCCTTCCAGCTCAGGATATTCTGTGATTCTCTGACTTCAAACAAACACTGCCTGTGAAACCTCCAGAGTCACATTTGTGGTGAACAAAAACACCCACCTGCACACAACACAGCGTTTCAAATCCTGCCTTTAATCTCAGGTTCCAGTAACAACCTTCTCCCCATCCAATTACTTGTCTTACAATTGACATCGCAATATTAAATTCCTGAGAACTAAAGCGCTTTGAAAGTATAACCTACTTTTAAAGCAGACAAGATTTATAGTGGAAGCATTTACTTTCTAGTCCTTGACGCTATCAAAGTCACTGATGCCTCATCAGCAGCTCCATAAATGAGGCCTCCAAACACACCACCTGGTTGGCATTTGCTGGGCACCATTTGCAGCCTGAGCCCAGCACGTGTCCAGAGCTGATCCCCTGAGGCTTTGGTGTTGGGTTTGGCAGGTTTGTGGTGTGATTTCAGCACAGGAACTGCAGAAAAGGCCTTTGCCATTGCAGGGAAAGGAGGTCAAACAGCCACCTTGGAAGTGCTCCACCCCTGCAAGTGTTCAAGACCATGTTGGATAGGGCTTGGAGCAAACTGGTCTGGTGGAAGAAACCCCTGGTCCCCACATCTGCCTGGCCCCAGCCCTCATCATAACTTGCCATGCTAACCTACATGGAGAGGCATTAACTTTGGTTCCTGAAACAAGGTGCAATTAGTTGGGCATAAAAGAACACCAAAGTGATGCTAATTACCCTCTAAAAGACGAATAGAATTAAGTCAGAGAAGCAGAAAATTACCTTCGTGGGAAATCTGCTGCAGAGTTTAAACCGAACCAGCGGCGGTGGCTGGGTGGGTGCTGTGGGGTTCAGCTCTGCTTCTCCTCCTCCCTGTTTCCAGCCAAGCCAGGAATCCCTGCACCATCCAGGCAGGACCCCGGGCCTTGCAGTGGGTTCTGCACCCACCCACACCACCCTCTAGCCATGGACTTGGCCTTGACCCACTGCTGGCACTGCTCTGGGATGAGGGGCAGCCACGAGGGTGTTGGGCAGCTGCACCAGCTCAACTCCCACAGTGAAGGTGTCTTTTAACACCAGTTCACAAGCACTTTGACTACGCTATTCTGTTTATCCCTGGAAACTGCCCAGAGCTTTAATTAGCCATTAACTATTCCTTACAGATTCAGCAGTGTTCAAGGACCCGATTGTGCCGGTTTCACATCCCACCCGCAGGCTCCTCTCTCTGCCTCTCGGCACTTTGCTGATCAGTAATTGCTTGTGATAGCAGCACATAATTCATCCCCGACCAGCTCTGCTCCCTGCAGCCTGCCCAGAGATCACAGCATCACAGAATGGTTTGGGTGGGAAGGCACCTTAGAGCTCACCCTGTTCCACCCCCTGCCATGGGCAGGGACACCTTCCACTATCCCAGGTGGCTCCAATCCCCGTCCAACCTGGCCTGGGACACTTCCAGGGATGGGGCAGTCACTGGGCAACCTGTGCCAGGGCCTATTCCAGAGCTGGGCAGCAGGTCATGGATGGGCCAAACCTTCATTATCAGCCCTCTGGAAAGCCAAGGTTCCTTCAGGGCTTTGCCACCAAACCACCAAGCCCTAGCCCCATGTCTGGGGTATTTACTGTGGTGCTCCTGGCTGTGCAACAGGCCCCAGTTCCCCACCTCATGTGATGGTAACAGGACTCACAAAACAAACTGGGATCTGCCCCAGGTTTACTCCCCTGCAGCCATGAGGAAACCAGTCCATCAGGCAGCACTCCAACCACTGTACACTTTCCAACTCCAGATCCTTCTCTGTTCTGTGGCTGCTGTGCCTGAAGCAACCCAAAGCATGTGTAGAGGAGCTGGAACCTGAACAGGACAGCCCAAAGCTCTGTGTGGCCAGCACGTGCACAGGGACCTGTGAGCAGCCAGTGACAGCCCTCGGCCAAGTGACTTTCAAGGCTGAGCAGCCAAGGTGAGGCGATGCTCTCACCCTTCAGATCACAGCACTGAGCTCGTGGCTGCACCCAGGACAGACCCTCTGCATGGCCCACTCTGGACTGGGTTTCTCCATGAAAAAGCTGAAGGTCACAGGGAGTTTTATCCAGCACAAACCCACCTGCATCCAAGACCTCAAGGAATTGCTATCCTATCTGTTCCAGGCAGGCAGGCAGCCCACAGTACTATGCAGCTCCTGGGACTTTTAGTAGTAATTAACAATCTGTTCTGCTCAAATCTTGGTGGTAAAGGTCTAGGGAAAGCTGTCTGCTGAGATCTGGAGCAAGGCACCCACTGGGATGGCTCCAATGTGGCTGCAAATGCTCCTAAAAGGAGAGGAATCTGTCTCTCCCAAGGTCTGGTGCCTCCAGAGCCTCCTGCTTTCCCTACTGCTCTCTGAAGTTCATACATATAAAGCCTTTATGTTCCCATCAAAGCTACTCCCGGATTTATGCTTATGGGAAAAGCTGATGGAATGCGTTGTGGGAACTGAAGACTTTAAAAGGCAATTTGAGAAGCAGTGCAGGAGGGAATGTGCTCCCAGGGACCGCTGCTCTCCCTGCTGTGCAGGACTCGCTGTACCTGCAGCACCGGCTGCTTGTTCCAGCCTGGTTCCAGCTCTCTTCATCTGCAAGATGCATTATTTACCAGCCTGACATGCAGCTCATTTAGAAATCAGATTTATCAGCAAAATAGTAGCGCTTGCTATGGTGGCTTCCAACAAGAGCGTTTCATTGGGCTCGTGCTGACTCGGCAGATTCCTGCCCCATCCCTCTCCCAAGGGCGCTGGCACAGAGCCCTCAGCTCCTTCCCAGCCTGGGGGGCTCTGCTCACAGCACCACCAGTCCATGGACCACCTCAGACTTGGGATTTCCACAGAGAAGCCAAGCAGGAAGAGGCCATGCCAAGAGAAAGACCTTTGTGGAGCACAGGATGCTCAGTGCTGCAAAGGGCCTGGATCAACAACCGGACCCTTTTTGGGAAGCTGGATGCTGAGCCCGAGGGGCCTTCAGTCCATCCCTCTCCACAGCACCCACAAAGAAGGGGTGACACAGCTTGTGACACACACCAGTGGTGGCAGCAGGTCCTGGGGCTCCTGTGGAAGACCCTGAGGTGCAGCACTGTCCCCAGAGGTGCTGTCCCTGTGCCTACCAGGCAGATCCCTGTGTGGCTGCCTGGGAGACAGGCTGAGGGAACAGGTGAGCATTCACCACACCTTTACCTGGCAAGGGGGGGTAGAAATGTGCATGGAAAGATCCAGGCAGTCCCTGGAAAGCTGCATCCTGGGATACCCCCCCACTGCACCCCCTGCCCTGTGTCCCTGGCTCTCCAAGATGATGTTTCCCACACCCAGAAGCAGGGTTTGCCCTGCCCCTCCAGCCCAACAACAGCCCAGCAGTGCCTGGTGTGTTCTACAGGACTTTGGGGGTAGGAACAGCTCACTCCAGCTGAACAAAGCTGCAGGAGCTGCTCCGGTGCCAAGGAATTTTTAGCAAACCGTGGGAAGTGTCAGTCGCTTTGCAAAGGTGCGACTGTTCATGGAGAGAAGTGTAACCGGAGTCCATCAGTGGATCAACATCCACCCTGGAAAGGGGATATCAGCTCTCAGAGGAGCAGTATCCTCCCTTTGTGTGTTCCCTTCCCAACCAGCAACCTCCATCCTGTTCCTCCACCTCCACCTCCTGGGACCAGTTACTCCATTGGGCCATTAACCAGCACGAATTTTGGGTGGGGGGAAACCTCAGTGTGGCCGAGACCCTCCAAGTAGCAGAGCCACGGGCACACGGGCAAGGTCCAGGGCCAAGAACAGCCCCATCTGGGCCACACATGGCTGAGGGGCCCGTGGCCACCTCGTCACACGTGCACCTTTGCTCCGTGACACGTGTGTGCTCACGTGCTGCTCCGGGCACTGCGGCCCCTCCTCTGCAGCCGGGAGCGGGAACACGCTGTAAACACACATAAATATTTAATGTTCAGAGAGAGTTTTTGCCATGACCCAGATTTCTTTCCCCCAGACACCCTGCTGGGTCCCAAGGGGATCGCATGGGGTGGCAGCACGGCCGTGGACATGTGTGGCCCCCCTGTGCTCGCAGTAGCCCCCAGCCCAAACCAGCCAGAACGGCACATTTTCCCTGCCTGCTGCTCCATCCTCGCAGGGCTCCTCTTTGAGCCAAAGTGGACACATGTCTGCAGGTGCCAAACTACCCACTTGCAATGGGGACAAGCACAGAGCTGGGAAGTGGATGCCCTGCTCCTCCCTGAGGCACACAAGGAGCAGCTGGGATGCTCCAAGCAGGATCAGCCCCTTTCCCACAGCGGGCAGCTCCCCAGGGCGTAGTGCCTGCTCAGAGCATCCCAGCACCCACTTTGCTGTGGCATTCCTTGGCTCTTCTCCCCACCTGCTTGGGCCAGAGGCAGGTTGATCTCCCTGGGAGCACCTGCTGGCACAGGCAGGGCCGGGTGCTGCTCCCCTGCTCCCGCTCCAGCTGTGCCAACGTCCTCCAAAGGCAGCGCTGCCTTATCAATAATAAAAGGCAATTTCCCCAGACAGAGCCGGGAGATTACTCAGCCCTTCGTGCGCCTCATCCGCCGCTGACAGGATGGGAAGGACTTTAATAAGATGCAATTTGACAGTAACACAAAACAACAACAGCATTAAGGGAAGAATAATGGCAAAGGCAGCTGTCAAAAACCTCATGTTCCCTAACCAGGAGCAAGAAATCAGACCTGTCAGGCCCCAGCAGAGGCCGAAAGGGAGGGCAGGACTGCAGCAGGCAGCCAGGTACCACTGCCCCTGGAGGATCCTGGGCTCCACAGGAGCTCAGCTTTGGGATGGGGACATGGGGGGGATGAGAGGACCCCAGAGTCACTGCAGCCAGCTCAGCAATGTGCCAGCAGCAGGGCCATGGAGCCCAGGGGAGGGAGAGGCACCGCTGTGCCCCAGGCAAGTAACGCTGCACATCCATCCGGGCAGGACCTGGTGCCATGAGTTCTCCGGTGGGCACTGGGCACGGGGGGGTCGGGCACCAGGGTCTCATGTGCCATGTGCCAAGGCTGCTGCCCTGCTGGGACCTGTCACCCAGACTGGCTGCAGAGGGGGATGGAGCCGGGCCAGACGCTGCTGCGTCAATGGCTGTGAAAACGAGCCAGAGGACATCTGGTGGTGTTGAAAGACAGAGGGATGAAAGGTGTTCAGAGGAGCGGGGCTCCGTGAGGTTGTGCCAGCTCAACAACCTGAGACAGTGGCCCAGGAGATCACAGCAAGGATTCAGGCACGTGTGGCAGAGGGGGGACCACCAACCCCACGGGAATGGCACTGCTGACACTGCAGCCCTTGCACTCCAGTGTGGCCACGAGAGCTGAGTGGATTCACCAGCTGTTCCTGGGGGCTGGTGGGCCATTTCCAGAGCCCTCTCTCCCCTGATCCTGGACTAGGGCAGACTGAGAGCACCACAGAGCTGCAGAGCTCAAACCACTGGGACACACCCGGGTTAGGCCGGGTTTGATCATCCCCTTAACAAGGGCACTGGATTTATGGATGTTTGTGTGTTCCCCACACGTAATTTGAGCCCCTGCTCACTAATTCAATTTTGCCACCCAAGTTCAAATCCCATCAATGGTGCTGCCATGGAGAGGCCTGCCCAGCTCAGCCAAAGCTCCCAGGTCCTCCCCAGCGAGGAGCTGAGTGGCACTGCTCCAGTCCGTGGGAATGCTGGGATCAGCCGTGGAGAGCACGGCCCAGACGGGACCTCATTAAGAGTCTGTTATGCCTCAATACTTATAATGAAAAAATGAGGGTGAGAAAGAGAGAGGCCCTGGCGAGGACCTGATCCCCTTTTGAATACAGGGCTGTGTGTTATGAACCACATTAACACAAGAACCAGAGCCGTGACAGCCCTTGTGTCTGGGGACAGGCAGCACTGCCAGAGTGTTCCTGGGAGTTATTGGGATCTGCTGAGTGAGGGATTCCCAGCAACCAGAAATGTTTCCATCCCAACTCTTCTCACAGACCTTCTCCTCCAGACAGGGCATCCCTGAGTCTCTTTAGGGACCTCAGAGACTCCCCAGTGTTGGGATAACACTGACAGCAGGGTGGATAGTGCTGCAGGGAGACACTCAGTGTGAGGGTCTGGGGGGACCCTGGATGAAGCCTGTAATCCCCATGATGAAGCCATGCAGGAACAGGTCACATCCTGCTGTCTGTCTGAGGTTCCCCCTCCACCCCTGCTGTGCTGATGCCTGCAGGATGCAACACAAAATCCCAGAATGGTTTGGTTTGGAATGAATTTTAAAGCCCAACTCATCCCACCCCCTGCCATGGGCAGGGACACCTTCCACTATCCCAAGTTGCTCCAAGCCCTGTCCTAGCTGGCCTTGGACACTTCCAGGGATGGAGCAGCCACAAACACAGAGCAAACAACCCTTCAAACTGCTGTCCCCTCGGGAGCCGGGCCCCTGCAGAGCCTGGAGAAGAGAAGAGCTGGACAGGATGGATTCTTTTCCAGGGTGGATGTTCCTGCTGCTTCCAGGCACTTGGTTTAGCATAAGTCACTGCGGGGTCGTGACACCCGTTACACAACCGGCTCATGAATATTGCAGCAGCCTCGGGCAGCCCGACTGCCCCGGCGGGTGCTGCATTGGGAAGCAGCACAAGGAAAACCTCTCTGGAAAATCACTGGCACAGCCCCAGCCCGACACTGCCAGGGAGCCGCAGACCTCTGCAGCTGTGGGCAATGCCAACACAAGGAGGAAAAACACCAGCTAGAGGAGGAATGTGCCACTTGGAAGGACAACAAGAGCCCCTTACCATCAGAGGCATCGTCCCGAGGATGAACAGCTTCCAAGGGCTCTGGAAGGAGAGGCTCAGCCAAAAACTTTGCTGGATCTGGCCCTGCCAGAGCATCTAATGGAGAGAGGACACCTCCTGTGCTCTCCAAGCTTGTGGAGCTGCTGCCAGTCAATAAAAACCAGTGAAGAGTTTGATAATGTGTATGCCTGGAAAGACAAACAAGCAGGGCTTAATGAAACCTTTATTTTAAAAATATGGGTTTTAATTTAAATGCAAATTGGGTGCTGTCTTAGCTGTAGGTCACTCATACTGACACACTGCTTAATTAGCAGGGATGAGACTCAGGAAGCAATGGCACTAATGGCTGGCCCTTTCCTGGGCATTTATTTTAAGTTAATTAAAATTTTTCAGGACAGGATGGGTCCTGCTCTGCAGAATAGCTCCTCACTCTGTTCAGCCAGTCCTTTCCCAAGCCACACATGCTGCCAGAGATGCTCTCAGCAGGCTGTCAGCTATTAATGGAGCAGGACACATTTATTTCTGCATCCTGAACCCCCGTTGGCGAGTCACAAATCACAGCCCACCGCTCAATAGATGGTCCTGCAACATCCAGCATCAGACAAATGGTATCAGCAATAGATCTGAGCAAGGACAGGGGAGATTTCTCCAACTGCTGGGGTGAATTACATGGATAAGTCTTCAGGAGAGATGTTAAACCCAATGTGAAATCAAACCTTCAAGTGATGAGCAGAGCAGTTATCCCATGCTACACGTGAGTTATGCACAAGAGGATCTCGTTCAGAGAAGATCTGCCTTTGCCAAGAGAGATGAGCTGGAATGAGAGCCCTGATCCAAGAGAGATGAGCTGGAGTGAGAGCCCTGATTTAAGAGACATGAGAGCTCTGATCCCTTAGTCAGGGCTCCACAAATGGAGCTTTAACTCTTCCCTTGGTCCAGCTCTGCCTCGTGTTGCTGTTGCCCTCCATACACTGACCCTCTGTGAGATAAATCTGACAGGAAACATCACCAGGAGGAGGTGGGGGCAGAGCAGGGGGACCCTGGGGCAGTGCCTGTCAATAACCACTCAGGGCTCAATCAGCGTGTCCCTCCCGGAGCAAATCGATGGAACAAATCATTGGCAGAAAACGAGATAAACAGTGGCCTTATTAGTGCTCCATTGCCCTCAAATAGAATTGCCCCCTGGCTGGGGCTGCCCCCGGGTGCAAGAGGAAAAGGCCCTTGGATTAAAGGACACGCTCCGAGGTTGTCCCTTCTCTGCTGTTCCATCCCGTTTCCATCCCGTTTCCATCCTGGCCTGCTCAGAGCAGCAAGAAGGAGCAGATCCAGAACCAGATGGGTCAGACATGGGAAGGAGAGGCAGATGGAGCCACGTTGGGTGGTGGGAGCCCAGGGCCTGGTGTGTGCTGGGTCTCTGGGAGGCTGTTCCCTTCTTCCCTCAGTGTGCATAATCTGGAAATCTGGGGGGCATGAGCTCACCCGCCCTCCTAAAGAGTGTTTGTTCCCTACACTCCTGCCTATGAATACCTGGTTTTGGTCTATAACAGGACCCTATGTCTCTTCCAGCTTCCTGCGTGTGGGGAACAGCTCAGGAGGGCTCCTGGTGCAGGCAGCAGCCGTGGCTGCCTTGGGATTGGAGTCCAAAACACCCAAGGCTGGAGGTCCCACAGACCCAAGGACTGTCTCCTTCCATCTCACCTACTTGCTTAAGCCCAGACCTAAAAGAACTTGGGGCTCAATTTGGCAGAAGGTGAAGTTGTCAACTCACAGATGAGAGGGTAATTCCAAGTGGGAGCCTGGAGAGACCCCAGGACAGATGAGGCTGCTCCCAGGGGGGGCTGCATCCACCCCCTGCCCACCACGCTGTGCCCATCAGCTCCATCACTCTGTGGTACCCAGGCTCCCACCAGGCACGTAGGTGGGGCAGCTGCTCATGGCACCATCACTCCTGGGCCTGGAGACTCATCCAAGGGGGCCACAGACTCCCACAGGGGAGAAGGAGGGAGGAGAACCTGGCAGGCAGGAGGGAAGGTGCTTTAATGAAGCATCATTAAATCACTGAAGGATTAAAGCAAGGAAGGGATAGGATCCTCCACAAAAACTCAGTCATTAGTGAAGCCCGAGGGTAGATGCAATTGTTTTTTGGTTTTTTCCTCTCTTTGATGACCCAGTTTTTTAATCTCATCAGCACCGGGCTTGTGTTAATTTTTAAATATGCTTGGGTAACTGAGAACATTAACTATTCATGATCTTATCTGCAATAGCTGTTGGCTCTGACACGGTGCCAGGGAGAGCTGAACTTACCAGGGAAGGCAGTGGCTGGTTTTTCCTGAGCATCTTGTTCAAACGATCACAGGGTGGGGTGGGGTTCCACAACACTCCTGGGTAAATCAAGGCTTGTGGGGCAGGCTCAGATCGAGGCCATTTCCCTGCAGTTGTGGTGGGATCTGGGGAATGCTGCAGACTGTGAATGCTTCAGCTCCAGAGAAACCCCAGCACGGTTTATGAGGGAATCCTCCTGAGCTGGTGTGAGGTGGCAGGTGACTGCTGTCCCATGACCAGCCAGGTAAAGTCCAAGGGCAGGAGAATCCCTGGTTATCAGGAATGAGCTGATAAATCACGGAATCACAGACTGGTTTGGGTTGGAAGGGACCTTAAAGCTCATTTTGTTCCCCCCCCTGCCATGGGCAGGGACACCTTCCACCATCCCAGGCTGCTCCAACCTGGCCTTGGACACTTCCAGGGATGGAGCAGCCACAGCTTCTCTGGGCACCCTGTGCCAGGGCCTCACAGACAAGAATTCCTTCCCAAAATCCCATCTAAATCTGCTCTCCCTCAGCTTAAGGCTGTTCCCCCTTGTCCTGCCACTACCTACCCTTGTGCAAAGTCCCTCTCCAGAAAAAACACAGAAGTCAATGTATACAGCATTTTATTGAATGGATGTATATTACAATAGACAAATATATATTACACATGCTATACAAAATATACATTCTTATGTGAAAAAAATATAAATAGACACTAGGAAATAGCAATGGGGAACAGGAGCAGCTTTGCTCTTGCTGCCTCTGAACCCCCAGTTCCTGTACCTGTAGTGCTTTGGCATTGATTGAAGAAACTGATTGTTTTTACTGAAAAAAAAGAAAGAAAGGCCACTCTGTCCCCTCTGCACCCCTGGAGTAAAGGGAGAGAAGAGACACAGGATTTTTAATCCAGGTCTACCAAGGAAGCTTTTCCTACTTACAATCATCAGCTCTTTACAACCAGCTTATGGACTTTAAATGTTCATGGAAGGCTGTAAATGTCCTAATTCATGGTGGCAGCTTTTATAGGCCACTCTCACAGAAATCAGAGCAGCTTTAGCTTCTCAGAGGCTCCAAGAAGCTCCACTGGCCTGGTGCAGACAGCAGGGATTTTAAAGCCTTTATCCTGGCCAAGCAGGTCCCACTTCCTTGGTGGGAATTCCCTCACTCGAGAGAGTTGTGCTCCAGGTATTCCCAAGGTCTGGACACCCCCAGCTGCACTGTGACACATCTGTGGGAGCTCAGCTCCTCAGAAGAGAGAGAGGGATGAAAGAAAAAGGAGCAAGTGTTTCCCAAATGGGATGGGAGACACAGCAGCACCAGTGATGCTGTTTTCCCACCTGTGGGAATTGCACATTCCAGCAGCCTGAGTGACTGGCTGCAGACAGCAGCCCAGAAGGATGAGGCTTTGCTGCTGAAGTTACATGACTATGACCTTTCTCAGCTGGATTTAAACTGACAGTACTGGGTTCCTGCAGCAGGGATCACTTTGGACTGAAAATAAGCACCATGTCTTAAATGCTGTCTGGGAAGGAAAAGCCTGGAGAAAATAAAACCAGAAAGGAATGAACTTAGGATTCTTTTTTTTTTTAAGTGTTATTAAAACATTTCAGCTGTCAGAACCTCAACATTAACACACCTGTGTTTCTCTCTGCTTTACCCAAAGGTCAATTGGATGCTCTTCCCACTAAAGCAGCCACGCTGCCTTTGAGAGCATGGGAAGAGCCCTTGATGGTATTTGCTCATTTGCACAGATCTGACTATTATTCATGCCCAAGGACCCGTGGGAAAGGAATCATTATTCCCAGTGTTTCCTCACTCATTTACCCAAACACTCCATGGTCTCTAAAGTTTGAGCTGTGATTCTGCACGACTGCACCTCACACGTGAGTCACACATCCTTCAGTCCAGGAATGGGTTCATGGGAAGCCTCAAATTCCTCTCTTGGGCTGGGACAAAAAGGGTTTTCTGCCTTTTTGAACATACCACAACAGCTGGTTTTATTTGGGTACAAATCCTACAAAAAAGGCACCAGTGACCAGGAAGGTCACTTCACTCTTCAGGTGTGAGCAGAGAGCACATGGGCTAAATACCCATCCCTGAGGAGTCTTTTACCCCTTCTACACAACAGGACACTTTCCCAGAAGAAAGAAGTTTTCAGGAAGTCTTTACATTATTCTTCCTCCTGATTTTGTCAGGCACATCCCACTGGAAGTATGAAGTCAGCACTTCCTCTGTCTCAGCAAGATTTTCAGTATTGAGTGGTTCCCTACATTGTCAAATATTTAAGCATTTTGGCCACACTGAGGTCTAAGGGAAGTATTAGTTCAACAATTTACACCCCAATTTTACATTAGAAGAGGATACAAGTGTTTTATGCTTTTAGCTGTGCAGAGGAAACAGCAAACCCACAGTATAGTTCACTGAGTATTTATCAAGTGCTTTCCCAATTCACCTGATGCTTTTTGTCACCACATTCTTTTTAAGAGTTCACTTAACTGTCAGCTAGGAAAAATACATGGAGGCCTCTCAACATACACACAATATGAAGGGTTTCTTTAAAGGTAAAAGCTTAGATAAAACTTGGAATTCTGCTAATATCATGAATGGATCAGCTTGCAGCCAGGCTTAATGCACACAGAGTTGTAGGCAACAATGAAATTCATCAATATCACAGTTTCACCACATATCTATAAGTAAATTCACTCCTTTTCAAAACAAAGACAGCTCTATCCCTTCACAAACAAGCTTTCAGTCCCCCCAAAACCTCCCATATGGCTTGATATGCAGCTGTCAAGACTAACAGTATGATACATACTTTGGCATAATAAAAAATATATTTACATTACAGCCAACACATTTATATGCTTAGTGTATACAAAATATTTATAAATGCAAATTTATTTACAACCAGAGTCCATTATCCATAGGAGAAAACAAGCCCCAAACTTAGACTGGTAACAGACACCTGCCAACAGTCTAAGGAAGGAAAAGCTGGCCAAGAGTTTTACGCTTACAGTTTCCTGGGGAATTCCACGAGGAGGCCCTGATGGTTTGTTTCCAAGCAGACAAAGCACTGTGAAATAGCTACACACATTCTTGAGAGCTTTCCAAAGCATGCACCAACACAAAGGCTGCTTCCAGCACCACACAACCCATGCTTTAATGCTATTTTTGCAGATAGCACCAACCATCCACGTGTTCTCTGGTGCACATTCCCGCTTCCCGACAGAGAAATCCAAGGAAAAAGGGCTTGTGCCACCTCCTCCGAGAGAGTCTGAGTAGCTGCAGACACACGTACACGAGCATCTTTGGCCTTGGGGTTGGTCCTGAGGTAGAAAATACAGTCAGTTGATGTGGAGTTGCTTTCGAGGCTTCACAGGAGTGTCTTACGTGGTTTCGCTGCGGTCGTGAATGTTCCGTGTCCTGTCAAAGTCCCAGTCCTGTCCCCGGGGCCTGGGGCAGGGCCGGGCCGAGGCCGCCGGGGCCCGGTCGCTGTCACGGCCTGAGGGGTGGTGCAGGAAATGGGGGTGAGGGTGAGCCAGGTCCTTGCTGACTCCCCACAGAGGGACCTGGAAGGGCTCTGAGGAAGGAAAATTAGAAGATGAACAGGGGTGAGGTCATAAAATCACGGAATATCCCGAGCTGGAAGGGAAACACGGGGGTCATTGAGTCCCACCCCAGCCCTGCACAGACACCCCAACAATCCCACTCTGTCCTTGTGTTGTCCAAACACTCCCGGAGCTCTGGCAGCCTTGGGAATGTGACCAAACCCTGGGGAGCCTGGGCAGTGCCCAATCACCCTCTGGGGGAAAAAGCTTTTCCTGAGATCCAACCCAACCCTCCCCTGACACAGCTCCAGCCATTCCCTTGGGTTCTGTCACGGGTCACACAGAGCAGAGATGACCACACTCAGATTTCAGATAGACTTGAGCTGTGTAACTCAGTATTAATAGTCATTCTGAGGTTATTTTCTCTGTTTTTGTGAGCACATTTTACTGGATGCTCTCCCTTTCCACCAATCTGTTCCAGTAACCAGAAGCACACACAGCTGCAGTGTGAATTTTTAAAAAGGTGATCTGGAAGAAAGTCAACAGAAAAACAACCAATTTAGGGAGTTCTTTGAACCTCAGGCCAGCTCAAACAGAAGGGCTATTTGAATTCCTCAAGTGAAGCTCCAACTTCTGGTTAATAGATGCCCTTGAAGTACATTCAAAGGCTCACATTCCACAAACTTTAAGAGATGAACTGCAGAAATATTTTTAACATCATCCAATCTTGGGTACTGGGTGCAAACTGAGAGCAAGTTTGGAGAAAAGGTGCTTAATAAACATGAGTTACTCCACAAGCACTTGAAGGATTAGCTGTGTGTGAATAATAAAGGGCAGCACAAGGAAAGCCAGAGTTATCTGGGAATACAAAGCAACAAAAGGGAAAAGGGGACACTCACCATTAATCTGCTGGGAGGAGATTTTCTTCTCACTGATTTTGTCGTGGTTGGTAAGGAAGACAGGCATGTCCCTGTCTCCTAAGAGATTATCCAGAGCACTGGCTTCATGCTGGGTGCGTGCTGTGTACGTTTCCTTGGGCATCTGCACCATGAGGTTTGGGAGTGTCTGATCCAGGGGGTTCTCCTCGGAGATGAAGGCATAGGGACAGTATTCCCGGGCCCGGGAGTAGATGTTTGCATTGTCATAACAGTCTGAGCAGATCCCTAGGGGTGCTGCTCCACCTGAGGAACGTGATGGAAAAACAAAATACTCTCAGAAAGGATGAGGGTGACTGATTTCCATAGGCTGTGTGTCCTGGTATGATCATGGATTGCAGCAGCACAGTTTGAAGGGTCTTTATACAGTTCAGAGTGCTCAGCTTGAGATGTCACATGAGAAACCCCCAAGGTCCCCACACCCAAATTCTCCAGGGCATTGCCCTTCTGAGGGTGGCCAGGGGAAACCACGGACATGTTCACCTGTTTCACAGGTAAAAGGGTTCCATGGAGGTGCAGCCAGACTGGGAACCGGCTGAAGGAGCCCTGGGATCACACTGGGATACACATCTGCTCTGGGACCTGACTTGTCCCTCCATGCCCACACCCCTCAGACCTGATGATAAACTGGTCACTGAGATGAGCTGCTCCTCCACTCCCTTCTGACACAGACTCCAGTGCAGTGGGACTGGACTAGATCAAGGAGAGGTGTGAAAAACTACACTGAGGGATCACTTTTGATCCCAGCCTATACAAGGACTGGATGGCACTTCAGCATCTGGATGGTAAAAACCAGCATCTCTGTGGACTCAATGACACAAATATCCTAAAAAGTGTCCAGACAAAGCAGGAAATGGTGCAGACCCCTCAGTTATGATTTTAGCAAACAAACTGGATTTCTGGAAGGGGCAGGAATTTTATACCAAGGACAAGAGGTACAGCAAGTCATCATCCCAGCAAACTCTCATTCACCCTCTACTGACTGGGCTCTTGAGATGCCAGTGGAAAGAAGCAGGATCAAAATCTACCTTGGCACTTAACCTGTGAGGACAAGACTGTGCCCTGGCATCTGCTGAGGCCCAGGTAACACACCTGAGGGCTCTGCTTACCATCTGTGCCCTTGTGCACATAGCTGCCAGCTGGAGGCATCAGCTGCTGGTGGCTCCCTGCCTCCGAGTTGCTGTAGCCTTCCTGAGGCTCTGACAGTGTTCCTTGGGAGGACAGATAGCTGGGAATGTCAGCAGGCAGGTTCATCTCCTCTGCAAGGCAGAATTAACACTGATGACATCCACAGTGTGAAGATTTCAAGGTATTACCAACACTATCCCCCACATTGACAAAAACATTCACACTTTCAACTCATGTACAGACATCTTTTCTTTACCTGGTTATCTGTTTTCTGTATCAGTGATTAAAAATCCACATGGCTAGTTCCAAACTTACAGGGAATGGAAATTTACACACATTATTACAGCTCCTGAAAACATTTCTAACTTTATTCCAATATTTATTTCTAAACTTTGCTGTTTTCCCTCAATGTAGGGCAAATCTAGCATATAAGGAACAGAATTAGCACACTTTTGGTATTTAGAAAAACCTCCAAAACGAAGGAATTTGAGCAAATCCCTGAAGGGATTTTTAGAAAGAAATCTTCAGTTCTTTAATCTTATCCATCTGTAATGAATCCAGAAATTTCAAGTGTTTTGGATTAAAAACAGGGCCAAAGACTGTTGCTTTTGCACTTTACCTGTGTTAGTGATGCTGTAATCCTCATTCCTCCTCCTCATGTGGTAGATGACGATGACCCACACCAGGGATGTCCCCACCACACAGCACACCACGACAATAATCACAATTCCCACAGTTGTCCAGCCATCCTCCTCATGGATAATGCCACTCTGGGAGGAATCACAGTTGGGGGAAGCCAGGACGTTGAGGTAAATATGGCCACGCTCGGTGCCCAGGGTGTTGGACATGATGCACGTGTACTTCCCAGCATCCTCCAGCCCCGTGTCCACGATGATGAGGAGCTGATTTGCAGCAGCAAAGAAATGTCTCTCTGTGACTGTGAGGGGCCCGTCGTCCTTGGTCCAGTTGAGGCGAGGGGCAGGGCTGCCCCCAGCTATGCACTGCAGGACAGCTGTCTCCCCTCGGGTCACTGTCCTGTCCTCCAGGGGCCTCACGAAGGAAGGAGTTTCTGGGATAGTGGAGAAAAAAAGAATTGAGTTGTAAGATAACTTCATAGAATCACGGAATGGTTTGGGTGGGAAGGGACTTAAGGTAAAGCTCAATTTGTTCCACCCCCTGCCATGGGCAGGGACACCTTCCACTATCCCAGGTTGCTCCAACCTGGCCTTGGACACTTCCAGGGATGGGGCAGCCACAGCTTCTCTGGGCAACCTGTGCCAGGGCCTCCCCACCCTCACAGGGAAGGATTCCTTCCCAATATCCCATCTAACCCTGCCCTCTGACACCTGCACACACTGATAGACATTGATGAGGTCCCTTCTCAGCCATCTTCTCTCAAGGCTGAACAGGCCCAGCTCTCTGAACAGGCCCAGGAATCATTTAAGCTGGGAAAAACCTCTAAGATCATCTATTCCCACCATTAACTATTTCCTTCTAAAAGAGATGCTCCAGTCCCCTCATCATCTTTGTTGCCCTGTGCTGGGCCCACTCCAGGAGCTGTGTGTCTCCCCTGTCCTGAGGAGCCCAGAACTGGACACAGCCCTGCAGATGCACCTCGCCAGGGATGAGGAGAGGGGCAGGATCACCTCCCTGCCCTGCTGGCAATGCTCTTCCTAATGCACCCCAGGATCCCACTGGCCTCTCTGGCCACAAGTTCACGTTACCCGAGACTAAATTTGCTCTAAGCCAACACAAACCACCTCCCTAATCTACACTCTGAGTTATGCTCCTCAGATCCCTGCAAAGACCTTACGAGCCCCAACTCCACGGGGCAGCTCTGCAGCTCAGCTTCTAAAGCTTCACTGTTCAAAAAAAAATCACACCAAGCACTGCTTTTCATATTCTAACTTCATTCCCCAGGATTTCATGACCACTGCAGACGTGCAGGGATCCATCTGCCAGCACAGCACTTACCCAGCACAGTCAGGGTGGCATTGGCTGACAGTCCCCCTGCCACGTTCTGGGCCATGCAGCTGTAGATCCCCATGTCCTCCATCTTCACATTTGCAATGAAGAACACGTCGTCCTCAGGCATGACGTGCATCCTCCTCTCTCTTGCAGCTGGGAAGTCTGTGCCACCATCCTTCTGCCAGGAGATCTGTGGGGTGGGGTGGCCCTCAGCAGCACATTCCAGCCGGGCCATGGCCCCGGTGCGGATAGTGAGATCCATGGGGGTTTTCAGGAAAGAAGGGAGCTCTGGATCAAGGGACATGGAGTTTCAGTATTTTCGGTACCAGGTCAAAAGCAGCAAAAGCTCCACAGCAGAGAGAAAAGTTTGAAAAACAACCCATCTGAAACACACACCTACAGTTGGTCCCTGTGGGAGAAGGGAAGCTTATTCCCAAGGACTGCACAGATTTTCAGTGGTCATTTCTAAGAGCTTTTCTTCCAAGTTTAAATACGGTATCTACAGTGTTCATAGAATCATGGAATGGTTTGGGTTGGAAGGGATGTTAAAGACCATCCAGTTCCAATCCCCTGCCATGGGCAGGGACACCTTCCACTATCCCAGGTTGCTCCAAGCCCCTTCCAACCTGGCCTTGGACACTTCCAGGGATGGGGCAGTCACTGGGCAAACTGTGCCAGGGCCTCCCCACCCTCACAGGGAACAATTTCTTCCTAATATCCTAGATGAACATACTCTCTTTCAGTTTAAAGTCATTAAGTTCATTTCAGATGATGTGAAGAACAAGATGTCTCATGGTGAACAGGCAGGGAAAAGGTTCAGCCTCCTTCCTAAGCCTTTTGTCACACTTTCTTCCCTGTTAACAAGAAAGGTGAACTTCCCTCTCATCACCTCTGCTCTAAGGTACCATGGGGATCAGTGGTCTGCTGACTGAAGTGAACATTGTCTTCTTATCTCCCTTCCCTCACTGCAAAATAAACAGAATCATGATGGCTAACAATAAAAAAAGACTTTACTTTTGATTTTTCACAGTGTTTCCAGTCCCACCACTTGTTTTCAATTGAGTTTTCCGGTTTTACAAACACGTGGGAAAGGTGTTGAGTTCTGAGGAAACAGCAGAGGGAGCTTTTAGTTTAAAGAATTCCACCTCCAACTAACGAACACAATTAGAACTGTGTTCTAACAAAGGATGGGAGATAACTGCCACTTTCAAAACGTGAATAAAAACCCCACTTCTTTCCTGCTTTATAAAAAGATGTTTGATACTTTTAAATCCCAGCGAGACAGACCCGCAAGACTGTTTTGGGTGAACAATAGACTTGTAGCTATTTAAACAAAGCTTGAGTCCCAAAGTGTTCCTCCTTTGTTACCACTATCACTTACCATTGACAGTCAGCTTGGCTTTGTCGGAATAGTTGGAGCCGAAGTGATTGGTGACAATGCACTGGTACTTCCCCTCATCAGTGAAATTCACGTTGAAGAGGTGCAGGACTGTGGTGTATTCCAGCACTTCCCCACTTTGCTGCTGGTACCTGGCAAAATTCTCCACCTCTGCATCACACAGGACCTCGCTGTCCTTGCGCCAGGCCGTGGCCATGGGGGAGTCACTGCTGCTCACAGCACTGCACGTCAGGGTCACGTTCATGCCCCGCAGGGCCACCGTGGTCTCTGGGTGAACCCTGATCTGAGGCTTTGGGAAGTCATCTGAAAAGAAAAGCACCAAGATCAGCTGCTTTCCTCTTCCACTCGGGTTAATATCGGGAGGGAACTCACTCGGTGTAAGCAGAAAAGTTTGGGGAACGCGTCCTGCTCGAGGTGTGCAAGTTCAGCTGTTTTCAGCTGGAAACCAGGCTGGGAAGGAGGATTAGAACCACAGGTAGGCAGAAGAATCAGCACTGGGAATAATCAGCGTGGAAGCACAGTGCTGAGCAGCCCTGCCTTCTGTCCAGCTGTCTGCAACTTGCTATATTTAGATCACACCCTGCTCAGCTGAAGAGCCAGGCTATTTCATGAAGGACTAAGACTTACTTTCAGATAGTTCAAACATCCTGAGAGCCTTTAAGTTCTACAAGTACAAAGCCTAACAAGCTGGCAGCTCATTATCTCATCCCACTCAACAAGAGTGACTTCAATAAACTCCCTATTTCAGCACAGACACTCTCAGAGGCACACACAGGATTCTGTCAGGTACCACTGCACTGACATGAGAATGGACAAGTGGGTGCTTGCACTTACATGATGGTTTTTGTAGCCTTTACCACCAAAGCAAAGAAAGAATTATATACACCCAAGTAACCCTTATCAGATTGCTCACCTGGAAAAGGGAACACCAGACTAATTCCAGGCCTGCCACAGACCTAACCCAGGACTCTGGGAAGTGTTCCAGGCCAGGTTGGATGGGGCTTGGAGCAACCCGGGATAGTGGAAGGTGTCCCTGCCCATGGCAGGGGGTGGAATAAGATGAGCTTTAAGGTCCTTTCCAACCCAAAACATTCTGGGATTCTGTGATACTCCAGCCTTGCTGGTATGGACAAGAACCAGGAAGTGTCAAACAGCCCTTCCAAAGCCAAAGGTGTCCATGAGCAGGGAGAATGCAAGCCTAATTGGTTTTTAATTAAATGAAAACCAATGCTGTCTCACAGCATTACTCCCTCAGGTTACCTTCAGTGCTCAAACACCACAAAACAGAGGACAGGGAAGCAGAATTAAATCTCAAACTGATGCACACAGGCCCACATTGTGCATCACAGCCAAGACCAAGCACCTCCAGCAGCACCACAGCCTGAGATTTCAGCTGCACAGACTTGTGTTGCCACGCTTTTCTATCCAAAGTCATTCAAAATACAAACCACAGACAAAGTCATCAGGGTCCACACTGAGAAGGCTTTGTCCTGCCAGCCACTCGGGGTGGGCACAGGTGACATTCACAGCCTGCTGCAAATGGCTCTCTGTGAGCCACTGGGGCAGCCACTTCAGCTGGCAGTCACAGAGCAAGCTGCTCGTGTTCAAAACTCTGCAGAAACAAGGCAAAACAAAAGGGTGACTGAAGTTTATCTCACATTCCTGTGTGGGATTTCATGTAGCAAAACGACTTAAAGCATATACATTGAGAACTGTCAAGATTTACAGTGTTCTTTTACGCCTATGGATATTTATCATACAATCTCAGCTTTTCATGACAGCACTCCTACGTCAGCATTAAAACCTTAAGTTTCATATTAATTCTGCAGAATATGACCTTCATATGTAAGCTTCAACTTCCTAAAAAAATCCCAACAAAAATCACTAAGTCGCCTTTACAATCCTCTCATCCCTCTTCAAAGCAATTAAAAGGAACAACATTGCAGAGCAGCTCCATGCCACAAACTAAACCCACCTGCCATGAGTAGAAGCCTCAATTCTCATTTTCATGCCAGCTGATAAATATTTAAGACTGATTTGTTTCATACAGGTATCAACTGCAGATTGTTTTCTCTGCTCCACAGAAAAACTGCCAACAGGAAACAACAATGGGCTGCTTTTTCTCCCCACCACTTGCTTTGAAAGTTCCCTAAATATTCTATATGAGCATCACTGACTGGAGACAGTCCAGCATTTAATAAGAAGAGATCTGCCACGTGATGAGTCCAGTGGTGGAGAGGAGAGGCATCAAACAAGCCAGGATTCCACCCTGCTCTTTGCCTGTACATACCAATGATTCCTCACTCCTAAAATACATCAGAGAAGGCAAAGAAATCTTTGACACCTAAAATGTGTCTCCTCACACTGGCAGATCTTGCAGATTAAACCCATCTGGCCAAGATTAATTAATGGAATAACAGTTTTAGACCAGATTGCACAATATTCTGAGACTTTATTTCACAGAAAGGATTGTGTTACAGTAAGATTAGTCTTGGGTGTGAAGGTCACTTCTCATTACAATACCTGAAATGTCTGAAGACCACAAGAGGCTCTAGTAGCTTAAATATCTGCTGAGCACGTAAAAAATCTTGTCTAGCTGTGAATTTTAAAGCCTTTCCCTAGCCCTAAAAATAGGAAGATGTTTGCTAACTCCCCTGAAAGATTTCTGATGAATTATTTCTTTTGTTCACTGCCTACATGCAAGTGAGTGCTGAGCTGGCTGCAAATGAATAGCATGGGAAAAACTTATGGGTTCAGCACTGCCAGAAAAAAATAATCTCCTAGTAATTGGAAAAGGAGGTGCAGACTTTATCAAACCTTAAATCTAAATATACAGCTACCAACTTTGAGTCGATAATTGACCAGCACTGCTGCAAATCTTTCATGATGAAAGCAGACAAACTTCAGGAACTTCAGCCAAAGGCTGAAAGATTCTTTCTGAGGAAGGGCTTGAAAAGAATCTCTAAATAACTGTCATGAACTTACAGCTCCTTCAGCTGAGCCTGGGCAAAGGCATTTTCTTGGATGGACATTACTGCATTGTTGCTTAAATCTCTGTAAGTTAAGGAAAGAGCACAATAATGGGTCAGTGTGATTTCAAATGGTGCCTTCAGTTAAATTCTTGAGAATCTGACAGAGAATAAGAGACTGAAGTTGACCAATAACTAAGTTCTACAAATTAAAGTACTTACAGATGTTCAAGTCCTTCAAGACCAGAGAATGCTTTTTTGGTAATTGACTTTATCTGGTTTCCTTGCAAGATTCTGAAAGACAGAGCCCCAGAGACCAGTTTAAATGTCAATATGAGTTCACAAATAAGACCCAAACCAAGTTCCCTATGATGCTTAACTACATTTTTTTCTAATTTTAGCTGAGCTAAAAGATTAAATACTATTTTTTTAGCTTGAAGGCTCAACTAATTTTCCCATGAACAGGGTGCCTTTTCTATTTTTAACTTAAGAGATTTGGGTTAGAGATGTGTCAGAAGATAATCTAAGTCAAGAGAAGGAAACAGTGATAAGGGGAACTTGGGAGTGAAGCAATAACTTCCTAATACCAACCTGCCCCATCACACAAGTTCCTGGACTGCACCCTCACTTCAGGCTATTTGTTACAAGCAACATCTGTAGCTCCACTGGATGGAGCTTCTTACAAAGCACATGGATGAAAAGTGCATAGTTTACATATTGAAAAGTTAATTCAATGGTGCTTCATATTTGCCCAAAAATACTTTGTGTTTTGGGGTTGTTTTTCTGAAAAGCAGTAACTTTTACTCAAACTAAAGGAGCACAAAAAGTGATAAATCATCACACAGAGGGAGTGAGCTACTCAGTAATAAATGCAGTCAAATATTTATGCTTAATTTCTTCAAATTCGTGCTGCAAGTGGTCCAGTGCTACATGAATTCCATGTTCTTGACCATGGAACCCAAACCTAAATCAAGAGGTTGTGGCCCTCATGTTATTGATTCACAATTACTTAATATTTTGCACTCTCCCTCTCCTCTGCATGCCTGGGAAGTGCTGTCATTCCCATGGTTTGTAATACATACAGTTTATCCAGCCTGCTGAGTCCCACAAATGCTTCATTTGCATCTTCTATGGCCCAGGAGATCTCGTTGTTCCTCAAGTCCCTGCAGGAAAAGAGCTTTCTTAGAAAGAAGCCTTGGAAAAGCTTGGAACTAAGCTTTTCCTTAGAAAGAAGCCTTGGAACATCATCAGGACCAGGGTTAGTGGTGAGCTGGGGGAGAGATTAGTGCTGTATGGTGCTCTGGAGCAGCATCACCTGCAAGGTCTCCAACCTCTCACAAAGCTGAGCTTGTCAGGAGATGAATATCCCACTTCAGAGGTGCAGGGGAAAACTATTCCTGATCAGGGCTGCAGCCAGAACCACAAACAAATTCTGCCATACAACTTCTTGATGTGGTACATTTAAGGAAAGCCCCAGCCTGACCAGCACTTGTCATGTGATGGAGTGTTTGCCAGGAGTGGGAGAGGCTCCTGAAGCAAGCTGGTTCATGTAAGGGAATTAAGCAACACACCAGCAGCATTAATCTTCCCCAGTAACAGGCTTAGAGCAGCATTAGCATATCAAGAGATTACACACAGGTTCCAGTGCAGGGCTGCCAGGCACACAGTGGTGGATTTTCAGAAGGAAGTTGATCTTCTGCTCACAAATCTCATCAGCTAATGGGATTTCTGACTGACCTCTGCACAGCACTTCAGCCCCTTATGGAGGAGAGAGGTCTGAACAGCAAAAGCAAGAGAGCAACGTGGTTTGGAGAGAAGGAATAAATTCACTTGCACTTTTAGCCTCAATGCATGGACTGAGCCAAGTACAACCACGTACTGAAGTCCTGCAGACAGGAGTGTGTTGAAAGGAAATCACACTAATAAAGAATAGTTTGTACTGTGTTTTACCAGATACTCTATGTAACAGCTGGATGGAGCTTCCAAAGGAGTTAACTGAACAAAACACAACTGACACAAAATTAGCTACATTCACAAGCATCTGGATACATCACTCATAGAAACACTTCCTTCCTTGTGCTAATGGTGGAAAAGGGAAAAATCTACTTTCCCTTGGTGAGATTGTAAATTGTATAGAATACCATCCTGGGATCAACCTCCAGGACACCATGAGTGGTAACACATTATTTTCTTAATCTTCTTATTTTGAAATATGGAAGACTTATTCTTAACACCAGGCAGCAACCACTGCCACAATACATATACACTTTAAATTTTAGGACAAAAAAATAAAAGAATTCCATGTTTCATGCATCACAAAGTCTGAATAAATATGACCCTGATACTTGCTCAAATTAAGTATTTTCCTCTTTAAAAATTATTCAAGCTAAAATACTTGACATGAACATGATCTAATGAGAGTGACTAGATGAATAATATGCCAACTTTATTTCCAAGTTGCTAATTCTTGTTTCCAGAATTATCTCAAGGTCTGCTTCAGAATTTTAGATTGTGAATGCCAGAGAATATAAATGCCAAGCTACTAACAGTATTATGAAGTAAATACTGTGGTAAGATGTAAAACTTCAGTGCTATTTTTTAATCCTACCTTGCTCTTATTCCCTTGTAGTTAATACAAGTTTTACAGTTTATTCTCCTACATTGCAGACTGGCAGAAGCTGAACATACAGAAATATTTACATCAGCCTTAGCACTGAAACAACCAGCACACAACCAACAATGGAACTAATCCTGCAGCCACACGGTATCTCTTGTTGTTTGAAGTATTTTTACACTCCACTACTCAGACCACTTAGCAAAACGAGTGAGCAACCCCAAAGAAAAGCCCCTCATTGTGTGAGCACAGGAGCTGGCTCCTCATGCCTGGCTGGGCACGAATGCTTGGAGCCTTGTTAATCACCACTGCCCTCCCTGCTGCACATTCCAGCCCCAAAGGAAAGGGCCAGGCCCTGAGAGCCCAGAAAAACCTACTAATTAATCTGCTCTTGTTCTTTTTCATGCTACTTTAAACCTAAGAAATTAGGTTTAATTATTTTGTTAGAAGGTTGCATTAAGGTTAACAGAATATGACTGCTTACATAAATCTTGCTGGTGAGTTTGCTTATTTAAGCATTTATTTAATGAAGTGACAGAGGGGTTATAAACTTTCACTCCTTTCTCAAGTACCATTGTTTAGGATAATTACAACTGTTCAGATCTACTTGGGACAGGATTGGGTCTTTTCAGGAATATCCAACAGCTGCAGCTGCCACAAAAGGTCCTGGCAAGTGCAGAGCTGAGCCTGTGACAAGGGGAACCCTACACCTCCTGTTAGTCTGGGTGGCCTAAACCACACCTTCTGCAACACAAAAGGCTTCACCACTTGGCTTCTGAGGTTGCAACACTGACAAAACCCTCTGGAATAAAGAGCTCCAGGCTACTTGCTCCACAACTGGCATTCACACAAGTTATCCACCTCTCAGAACCAGTACTGGCCACTCGAGGTCACCAAGTGTCTCACCACCACTAAAACTGAGGGGTTGGTTTGGTTTAGCTGGGCTGTAATTCTGTTATCTTGGCAAACCAGAAGATTATCAGCCCTGCCACATCTGCAGGCAGGACAGACCAGCACTGATCTCAGGCTTCCACAGTGCAACACCCACTGCTTTTATTTCCCAAAGCTCCGCTGCATTAAAGTGAAACTTCACTTAGAAGTTTTGTGTACTTACAAGGTTTGCAGGTTTGTCAGCCCTCTGAAGACACCATCAGCAATGTGACTAATGTGATTGTCACCCAGGTTTAGTTTCTCCAACAAGCCAAGGCCCACAAAGGCAGATTCCTTGAGGCGAGTGAGCTGGTTGTAGGACAAGTCCCTGGGAACATTGAACACACACTTCAAAGGCAAGTAGGGGGGATTAATTATGAAGATACAATCTGATTTGATTAACTATTGTGTTTTGATTAATTTCTCTAACAGAACACTTATAAGTAAAATACACAGCATTATCATGGGCCTGACAAGGAAATGGAGTACTTCCTTTGGTAGTTCATTCTTGCCAATCTGTTATTGCAACATTCCAAAATCCCCAATGAAAAGCAGCCCAGGACTTACAGCTCAGCAAGTCTTTGGCAGAATTCCCATGCATCTGGGCTGATCCTGGTAATGGCATTCTGGCTAACATAGAGTTGCTGCAATGTCCTCAGCCCATAGAGCCAGCCCTTGTTTACTTCTGTTAAGTTATTATGTTCCAGTTCTCTAAGGAATTAGAAGGAAATGCATTTGTCAAGTAGATAATCAATGAAACATCTATTTATAAAATTTCACCTTGTGGATCTCAAAAGTGTTTACTAACATCAAGCCTTAGAGGATCTGAACTGCATGAATATATTCAATCCCACTGAAACCACAAGAGAGAACTAAAGCACATGAAGAACTGAGTAACTCAACACCAGCTGCAGGGATCCAGTGGCACAAGTGAAACTGTAATCTCTGTTCTTAAAGCTAATTTTTCTAAAATAGAAATTTTGCTATCACTGCTTGGCACACCCTGGTGCTTGGTTTGTCAGTCACAGAGCAAAGAACAGCCCCAAGTTATGGGGACTGCAAATGAAAACCAGCAAAAAAAGCAGCTACAGAGTCAAACATTCTTGATCACCAAGTGGGAAGAGGCTGGGAAGAGCATCAATATCATGGAATCCCAGAATGGTTTGGGTTGGAAGGGTCCTTAAAGATCATTCACTTCCAACCCCCTGCCATGGACAGGGACACCTTCCACTATCCCAGGCTGCTCCAAGCCTTGTCCAACCTGGCCTTGGACACTTTCAGGGATGGGGAAATGGATCTCTCCACCTCTGGAGTAGCCAGACATGACATAAAAATAATGGGAAAATACTCTTTTCCTATGATTTCAGCAATATCTCAGCACAGTCTTGATCTAAGGGAATCCATACAGGACACAGCCCTCCAGAATAATTTTCCTTTCCCTAGAAGAAATTCCATAACTAGGCATACTCACAATTCCTCTATATTACCCAGGCCAAAGAATGCTCCATCCATTAGTCTGCTAATCCCATTGCGCTGCATTTTCAAGGATTTTAAGGATTCCAGTCCTTGGAATGTAAGACTTTCCACTATTTTAATCCGGTTCCTTTTCAGTTCCCTTTTACAAAGATGACATTCAAATATTAAGACACCTTTCAACAAGCACCACTTTGGGACAAGAACATGCTGAGCTGAACAACAGTTGTAAATGTTGTTTTTATGCTTTCAAGACTGTTACTTACAGAAACTGCACGTGAGGCAACTTGAAGATCTTTGGTGGGATCACACTAATCCTATTTCTGTTCAGCTTTACCACCATCAGTGAGCTAGATAAGTTATCAAGGCAACCTGCTTCTAGAGTAGTTATCCTGTTGTTACTCAGATTCCTAGGGAAGGAAGAGGGAAAGAGAGAATTTTATGAACACAATGGCACAAGCACCTCAGAGAGACCACTTTTTATCAGAACTCGAGTGCCTTGAGAAGTCACATGAGAAACCTGAATTCTGGGACACCAAGCTAAACCCTTTTTCCCAAAGGCACCAGTGTGAGCAGCTGGTTTTTACTGCATGTCCATGCTTCAGTTAGACATGGTTAAAACAATGTCCAGAGTGATCTATTCCAACAGGGCAGAAATCACTCCCTGTCCCTGATGGCTGATGCACTTTGACAACAGCAGTAGTTGTTTTCCAGGCTATTTGGGAATATGCAATATGGACTGGTATGAAAATCAAGCACATTCATAGCTCCATTAAAGCACTGCTACCAGTCCAAAGACATGCACAGCTCCCTACTTTAAGATAATAACTTAAGAGTACTGATGCATCATTGTAGGGCCAGGAATCCCAGGTCACTTGCACTTACAGGTACTTCAGCTGCATCCGTGGAAAAGAAGAGGCTTTAATTTCTGAGATAAGATTAGAACTAAGATCTAGGTTTTCCAGTGAAAGGTAAACTTGGAGCTGCTCAGCATTTATTTCTGGAATGGTATTGTGCACCCTGAAAAAGATGAGCAATAAATAATGATTAACAAACCCCCTCATCCTCCCAGTTGCAAGAGCTGAGAGAGCTCCAGGATTCTGTGTATCAGCATTAGTGAGCCTCCAGAATGGGACAGGCACCACATGCTTCCCAAAGTGTTAATTCCTAAAGCAATACTGCAAATCCAAGGGCTATTTGCCACCTTGACATATGAATAGATTCAAATTCTGAGGCCTGTAGCTGGGCTGTTCCTTGTGGGAACTGTCATTCCTGCAGTGAATCCCTCCCCTTCAAAGCTGCCTGCCTTGGTTGACTGCATTTTATTGGTAATTTAGGGTGACTTGATTGTCTAACTGATTTGTATTTCTTTAAAGAGTGCTTACATATTCCCTCAAGCCCTTTAGATGAGCAGTATTTCAAGACAAAAGAAGATGTTTTCCTACAATTTGATGGCAGAGCTCTAACAGTTTCTCCCATTTGTTAAACAGGAAAAAGGCAGATGAGCTGTTACTCACAATGAGAGGAGAGTTATATTGGAAGTTGTTTCTCCAAAATAAGGAATTTCACTCAGCTCATTGTAATTCATTTTCCTTAAGTAGAAAGGAAAAAAAGCAAAAAAATTACTGGCACTTCAAAAGGAAGGAAACCCTTTTGTACACAGCAGAAATAATTCATATCACAACACATTTAATTTTATTATATTAACAATACTTAGTAGTTGGCAAAAAAAATCTCTAGGAGCTTACATGTTAATAATTTGAACAATTTAACAGTAAAACATGCTAGTTACTCCCTTTTTCACAGATACTATTACTTCTCTTTCATTTGAAATCAGCCATAGCCAAACCAAACACGCCTCATTTCTCCTTAAAAATATTGGTCTTCTAATCTTTTACAAAGAAGTTTTCTGCTCACAAAGCAGCAGTTTTATACATAAAATGTGCTGCCAACACAGCATCCATTTTTAATTAACTTGCACTGAATATTTCTGCAAGTCAGACCAGGTATCTTGACAGGCAACGAAATGTTCTAATTATAATTAGGTAGGATATCCTTAGAATTTGTCCTCATAAAAACCAACTTACACTTCTTGCAGAGTAGGGACAGACAAATCAATGCTCCAGTTGGATGATAATAAATGGTTATGACTTAAATCCCTAGAAAACAGAGAGAAAAGTTAGTTCCTGGAATAAAATAAACACAACCCCAAAACATGTGTGCTTTGTGCAACCTAAAGTTTAAAACTATGTTTATGATACACACAATTCCTCCTTCACCCAAGAAAAGAGCTTCTTCTAGTGCTCACTCACAACAGTCCAGGTAATTCTATTTCTCTGTTCGAATCCCATAACTTTTTGTTTAAAAAGCTTCTTGAAAGGATGATTGTACCTGTTTCCTTTATTACCAACACTTGCCTATGCCAAGAAAGAAAAGCTTTGCAGGGGCATGGAAATAATTTCTTACAAAATGCCTGTTATGGAACTGTTTTCTGTAGCATGAGCCCCACCTTCCCAGCTTTCCAAAGATGCTGACTAGCCAAGGCAGGCTTATTTTAGAGGAACAGCACACACAATTCCCAAACAAGCTGGAGGGCACAGAACCAGGAGGCTGGGAATCCTTCAGCACCAGTTGGTTTTACTCACAGAAATCAAATGCAGGGGTTGGACTGTTTAAATGAGCAAGAGAGTCGTTAAATCTGGTTTTAATGCTCACACTGGATGTTGATGTTATTCCCATTGCTATAGTTTTAACCAGTATTTTACTTTTGCATTTACTTTACTGTTGGTCAGAGCTCCTCAGGAGGAGCAGCTCCAATCTCTGCTCCTTCTGTGGGACCTCAGGGAAAGGTTCTTCCCCCAGAGGGTGGTTGGGCACTGAACAGGCTCCCCAGGGTTTGGCCCAGAGCTCCAGGAGTGTTTGGACACTCCTGAGGGACAGGGATTGCTGGGGTGTCTGTGCAGGGCCAGGAGCTGAACAGGATGATCCTCGTGGGTCCCTTCCAGCTCAGGGTATTCCATGATTCTGTTCTATGATTCTATGCCAGCTTGTGTTCCCAGTCTGTCAGCAAGGCATCACACTTCCCTCTCCATTTCCAATCCTGACATGGAGGAGACAGCTATAATGAGCTATTTTCAGCAAAGCTGTTCCCCTCCCATGAGCTCCTCTGATAAGGTCCTGTATCACTGATCCTATTCCACGATTGCTGCACTAACACAGTCTGTATTTATTACAGCCAGTTTTCAGCTTATCAGGCAGGCAGCAGCTATGCTGAGCCAGGAGATAAAACCATCCTTTATGACCAAAACTACCATGTACCTGTTAAAATTAATATTAAAATGTAATTGAGAATATTTAAAACTATTTCCATTGACAACCAGGCTTGGGCAGGCACAGCACCCACACACTCCTCTGCTCCTGCAATAGCTTTGGGCCTGTGCTTGACTGCAAATACACCAAGGGCCAAACCTGATCCCACAATTAGGAAAAAGCAAGAACTTGACACTTGACAGACTATTTGTTGTTAACTTCCCCTCAGGTTCAGCATAAAGATTCCGTTCTAGCAATGAATTATTAAAATCCTGAGTGTCACAGCAAGTCAGGTGGTTGTTAATGGATTCTTTTAATTACATCGAGATGCAAATTGTACAGATAGAGCAGCAAGCAGGTTTGCAAACAATTATTCATTCCTACAATTAAAAAAAAATAATCAAGAGAACCTGGAGAAGAAAACAACTGCAGCCACTGAATGCTGTTGGCTCCCTCAGCACATGTGGTAATTAAGCCAATCCTAAATGCCAGGAACACACAAAACCCATGGAATATGAGCTGCTCCTCAGCAGCATTCCCAGCTCAGGGACACCCTGGTGGGCTGCCTGGATCACCCCAAGCCCAGCTCAGCCCCTGGGCACCCACAAGAACCTGGCACAAGGGGTTTGATCCCAAATCCCAGCAGCACAATTTCCTGGATGTTCCAAACCTGGCAGTGCTGGGGAGACTCGTCTCAGAGCATGGGCTGAACCAGAGCAGGGAGTACCAAGTGTCCCAAGGATCTGCCCAGGGAGGAAGGATGAGACAAGGGACATGGAAGATAAGAACCCCCCTCAGGGTGTGCAGATGCTCCACTGATGAGCAAAACCATGCCATGGGTGCTGAGCCAGAACAACCTGTGTGTCAGGCACAGCCAGCAGGCACTGACAGAGATCTTGGGAGTCAGATTAATACCCAAAGAACACTGAAACTTGGCTTTTCTAAGGCTTTCAGGAAGAATACAATAGAACATTTCAGTTGGAGGCAACCTACAACAATCTTCTGACTACCTCAGGGCTGGGCAAAAGTTAAAGCAAATTATTCAGGACACACTCCAAATGCCTGTTAAATTCTCACAGCCACAGGCCTGGGTGATGAGGACTTGCTAACAGAAACTTACTGTCTAATCACCAAGTTAGAAATTAAGATTTTAATTCAGAAAGCCCAGATTTGGACTACAACAAAGTTTTCATTATAGTAAATCCTCTTTCAAGAAGTTGGGTAGAGTCGATATTCAAACCAAACATTTATATCCAGTTTCTGTTACTGGTGCTTTTTATTTCCAAATACATGAGCTGATTCCTAAATACAGAGTGAAACACATTGAATGATCTCTAAACACAGAAAATCAGCCAATCACATAGTTAAGATTTCTGTCATCCTGCAGAACCAGATGCAATTCCCTTGCTCTGGACAAGCCAAAATGGAAAAACCCATGATTTTAGCAGCCCTTGCATTGTAACTGGGAGGCCCAGGCTGTGCAAGATACAGAGCAAAATGTGTATTTTAGAGATTCATCTGGTATTGTATATAACACATCCAAACATTCTTTTTGAGCTGGAGAGGTTTTCAACTCTTCAGTAAATAAACCAGAACACACACATCACATTGATTAGGGATGATGGGGAATGGCCTTAACTGAGCCCAGCTGAGCTGTGGCCCTGTGCTGGTTCAGGTGTTGATGCAGAATGCAGGAAGGCATTTGAGCTCACCCAAATGGTGAATGGAACTTGCTGAACTAATTAACTGATACCTAATCTAGGTTTCTCTAATTACCAGGATATATAAACACACTCACTAGCAAAGGACTGGAGGCAGCGACCACCAGCATTGTGCTTCCCTCTCCCCCTTCACACAACCACCCTTCAAACAGGGCTGGAATTCCTTGTTCTAAAGAATCTAACTTTAAGATACAGACATATAAAAAATATTTCCTAACTCCTAAACTTCTCTACCCTTTTCATCACCTGCCAAGTAATCCACAAAACATGTATCTTCACAGGAAAAATGAAGTTACAGATGCCTGAATACTTCCCCCATGCAAATAAGTTCTAAAAGTGCTCTCCTGGCCTTATTAAAAACAAAAACCCAAAAGAAAACCAACCCACCCCCCCCAAAGGAAGCATCACTTGCAAGTAGTTTGAAAGAGTTAGGAAAAAGAAGAATCCTACTCCTCAAAGCCAGGTGAAGTGATGTCACAGAACTAAGAGAGAAAAGCACATCAGGGACTTAACCATGTGAGAAAAATTAGGCTTTGATTAATTTTAAACAGCAGGGAAGCATTATAGCTCTTTTAGACTGGGAACTGCCAGAGCAGTCCCAGTAAAGAAAAAACGTCACCCACACTTCATGTGCCAAAATCCTGAAAGCCACAACAGAGACACACACAGCAGGGATGGAGAGCAGCCCTGAGCAGAGGGACTTGGGGGTGCTGGTGGATGAGAAGCTCAACATGACCCAGAAATGTGCATCTGCAGCCCAGAAACCCCCCGTGTCCAGGGCTCATCCCACAGCGTGGGCAGCAGGGAAAGGGGGGATTCTGTCCCTGTGCCCCCTCAGGTGAGACCCCACCTGCAGAGCTGCTCCAGATATGGGGAACAACAGCAGAGGGATGTGGAGCTGCTGGAACAAATCCAGAGGAGGCCATGGAGATGCTCTGGGGGCTGGAGCCCCTCTGCTCTGGAGCCAGGCTGGGAAAGCTGGGGGTGTTCACCTGGAGAAGGGAAGGATCCAGGGAGACCTTGGAGCCCCTTCCAGAGCCTAAAGGGGCAGGAGAGCTGGAGAGGGACTTGAGACAAGGGATGGAGGGGCAGGACACAGGGAATGGCTTCCCACTGCCAGAGGGCAGAATAGATGGGCTGTTGGGAGAAATTCTTGGCTGTGAGGGTGGGGAGGCCCTGGCACAGGGTGCCCAGAGAAGCTGTGGCTGCCCCATCCCTGGAAGTGTCCAAGGCCAGGTTGGA
>WEIV01015711.1:493397-512736 GCA_013390005.1 Calyptomena viridis
CGGGGCAGGGAGGGGGCGGGGCTAATACAAAAGCCACGCCCCGTTCCGCCAGCGAATACCGTGCGGAGGGAGGGGCGGGGCCGCTACGCGGTGGGTGGTGTCAGGGGAGGGCGGGGCGCGCAAGCCACGCCCACTCGGGGCCGCCTTATCTGCTTCCATGTGGAAAGGGGCGTGACCGAGAGAGGGTGGGGCGAGCACGAGCCCGCGGCCGGCGGGGGCGGGTGCAATGGAGGGCGTGGTCATCGCAAGCCCCGCCCCATTCTGAGCGCGTCTATTTGCAGGCAGTGGGGTGTGGTCGTCATGGGGTGTGGTCAGCACAAGCCACGCCCTGTCCCTCTCGCCGGGTCCCTGTCCGTCAGTGTCCGCAGGGAGCGGACAGAGGATGGACCAGTTCTCTGGTCAGTGCTGCTGAGCAATAAGACAAGGGGCAACGGGCACAAACTGATGCCCAGAAAGTTCCACTGGAACACGAGGAAGAACTTCTTCACTGTGTGGGAACAGATTGCCCAGAGACGGTGTGGAGTCTCCCTCACTGAGGATATTCCAGACCTATCTGGACACAATCCTGTGCTGTGTGCTCTGGGACGACCCTGCTGGAGCAGGGAAGTTGGACCAAGTGACCCCCTGTGGTCCCTTCCAACCTTACCGAGCCTGTGATTCTGTGTCCCCACGAGCCAGGTGGTGTCGTCACCCCGTCCCTGGGCTGTGAGCACAGCGCACACCGGCAGCTTATGCTGGGGACATGTCCCCTCGCAGACAGTGAGGTGGTGGGACGGGCAGAAGGCTGGTGGGAGCCCCAGGCGTCATCCTTGCCGTTCAGGCACTGCCACCTCGTGGTCCTGTCCCTGCCGGGAAGGACACGCGTCCCCGGCTCTCCCGGGGCACGGCAGCCTCCCGCAGCCGGCCTGGGGTGGGCCAGGACACCCGAGATGTCCCCGACACAGCCCCGCAGCCCGCGGCACACCCAGCCCGCCCAGTGGGTGCGGGGCAGCCGGAGGCTCCATCCCGAGCAGGCTCAGGAGGAGAGATCCCTCCTCTCTGCCCTCGGGCCGGGATCTGCAGGGCAAGCTGGTGCTGGTGCTCGCAGCGCCCGCGGTCCTGGGCCAGCCCCAGCCTCCCCGGGCGGCTGCAGCGGGGCTGGGCAGCAGCCAGGTCCTGCTCCAGGCGAGTCTGACTGCGTGGGGAAGGCGGAGGGAGCTGTGCACATCCCTGCTTCCCAGAGCAGCTCAGGGCACGGCTTCTGCTGGCTGCAGAAACTGGAATCGGATGCCGGTGGCAGGTGGAAGGAGATTCCCACGGAGCAGCGAGGCTGAACCACCCCGCCTGTTGCTGCTGCCGCGTTGGCAACGATAAGGGTGTAAAACTGTTGGAGAGTGACTAAAGAAGGAACGCAAAGTTGGTGAAGGGTCTGGAGTGGCTGAGGTCACTTGGTCTGCTCAGCCTGGAGAGGAGGAGACTGAGATCAGACCTCATCGGGGTCAGCAGCTTCTCATGAGGGGCAGCACCAATTTCTGTTCTCTGTGATCAGTGACAGCACCCGAGGGAGTGGCTGGAGCTGTCTCAGAGGAGGTTTAGGTTGGATCTCAGGGAAAGGTTCTTCTCCCAGAGGGTGGCTGGGCACTGAACAGGCTCCCCAGGGTTTGGTCACGGCCCCGAGGCTGCCAGAGCTCAGAGTGTTTGGACAATGCTGTCAGGGACATGGTGAGATTATTGGGTTGTCCTGTGCAGGGCCAAGAGTTGGACTTGATGATCCGTGTGGATCCCTTCCAGCTCAGGATATTCTATGATCTATGATCTGTACAAACAGGCCCAAGCAGGAACAGGGATGCTTCCAGCTGGGAATCTGATCCCTGCCTCGGAGTGGCCGCTGACAGTGCTGTCCCCGGCTGTCCAGGGGGAGCTCAATTAGGAGCATCTGCTCAGACAAAGTCCAGGGCCCAGCACAAGTCTCTCCAACAATAGTTCCCACTGCAATTTGCATTTATAAGAGTATTGCCATGGCAGCGGAAATTTGCATATTAATAGAAGCCAGTCTTAATTGTTGAGCTGCTCCTAATGTCTCCGAGCAGAAAGGAGCCTGCTGTGATTCACGGAGCTGCCGCTGCTCGGGGCCCTGCCTTCCCAGCCAAGTTCCTTAAAGCTCTCGCTGCTGCTCCCCCTGCCAATCCCAGCTCCTGTGCAGTTGCCCACAGTATCCATTTAGGAGTGAAATCCCGGGCTCTTTTCCTGCCTCTGGGAGCCATCTGCACATGCAGGGCTGGTGCTGTATGCAGGGCAGCTCCCCTGTGCCCAGGATTGCCTGTGCTTCCCTCCAGGTACCCCAAAACCCAGCCCTGCTGACCGTGTTGTGGGCAGAAGCCCTTGTGGAGCAGGAGGCAGTGGCACACCCGGGGGTACCAGCCAAAAACAGGTACTTCCAGCCTGGCCAGCAGTTCCGGCATGGTTTGGGATGGGGGAGGCACTCGATCTCTGTCCTGTCCATATGAATGGTGTGGAGTGGTCAGGGACTCACCAGGGAAGCACTTGCATGTTTTCCTGTTCATGAGATGAGGAGTCTCCTTCCTCCCCAGCACAGGTCACTCCGGGATCCCCATGGCAGGGACAGGAGGTTCTGCTCCAGCACAGCCCCGCTTGTCCCCCTTGGGCCACTCTCCTCTGAGCATCCCGAGGGGAAGGCTGGAGTCCTGCAGCAGCGTCTGCTGGAGCTCCATGGCCCTGCCAGGAGCACCCCTGGCCCGGGCATGCCTCCCTGGCTGGGTGGCAATGGAGACCCAGCACGTCCTCTTGCTGTCTGCAGCCCCTGCAGAGGGTCCTTCCAGGGGAGATGCTTCCCAGGCTCCAGCCCAGCATGGCTCCAGCCCAGCATTCCCTCCTTCCCAGCGCTGAGCTGGAGCGTGGGAAGTCTCAGCCTGTGCCGGGGCCGAGCCTTCGCCACTGGATGGCACACGAGCCTCGACAGAGGAGCCTGGGTGGTCCCGGGGTGCTGAGGAAACCCCGTCAGCTCCGGGCTGGGGGTGTCAGGGAGTGCTGAGGGATGCGGAGAGGTGCCAGGAGGCGCTGAACTTCCAGATTCACAGGTTTACTCCCTTCTCACCACCCTTGGGAATGTCGGTGCCTGGGTCAGAGTGGAACTCTGACCTTGGCTGGACGATATCTGCCGCACCTCCAGACGCTCCTCTGGAGCACACAAGGCTCTTCCTGACCAGCACTCCCACAGATAAGGGTGAATTCACCTCCCTGCTCCTCGCAGGCTGGAAATTCTGGGAGGTTTTTAAACCTGCCGACCTTGACAAGCACGGGCTGAAACGAGTTCTTTATTTAATATCAGCCTTCATGCCGACGACTCTGCTGAAAGGCAGAGGGTGTCAGTCTGACCAATAACTCACAGTAAAAGCCCTTCTCTACCCCAAACCCTTGACCAGTTGCTTCTCTATCTGCCCCAGTTGTCCTTTCAGCCCTGTTCTCCTGGCTCTGCGGCTCCTCACCAGCACAGAGGTGAGGTGGGATTCCCTCACTGGGATGTCTCCACGAGCATCCAGGTGGTGCAGGGTCACCACATGCTGTGGGACACCCAGTGATGTGGTGCTAGGATGGGGCAGCACCAGATTGCCCACGCTGTGGCTCCCGTGTAGGGTCTCTCTGTCCCAGCTTTGCCCCGGTGTTGCCACCTCATCAGAAGTGCCATGGGTCCCTGGGGTCTGGGTAGCCCAGCTGTGCCCAGGAAGGTGAGCTGGCAGCCAGAGGAAGGGACAGGGTGTCTCTCTGCTGCCCTTGGTCCCATTGTTCTCCCATGGCCACCGTGTCAACAGGAGCTGGGAGAGGAAACGGGGCTAAGGACATGCCAAGATCCCCACTGCTAAAGGAAAGATAAGGAGGGAGGGGGCATTTACTGGCTGTCCAGGGGTGGCGGATGCAGGAGGTTTCCCTGCAGCGCAGGAGAGGGACAGCATTGTGTCCCCAGACTGCCTTCCATGTTCCATGCTGAGCGCAGGCAGCAACTGGGGATCCACGGGGTGCTCAGGTGGTGGTTCAGGCGAGATTTTGAAAAAAGATGGAAGTGATTTGCCTGAAAAGTCTCATTGGAAACAACTGGCACTGCAGGGAGGACTCCATCACCCACAAACCCTCCTGATGGCAGGGGGATGCTGAAGGTGTGAGGCTGGTCCAGGGGCTGGGGCTGGGCTGGGCTCTGCCGGGGGCTCCATGGAGTGTCCCTATCTCTTCCAGCCCATTCCCAGGGTGTCTGCACCATCTGAGCCCAAGGGGTGGGATGCCAGTGGGCAATCCTGGCTGTGTGTGGCCACGGCCCCCGTATCCAGGGCACTGCACTTGATTAGAAGGGGTGAGTGCTGGGGGACTGGTGGCACTGCTGCCTCCACTGAGCACCCCTGGGATGCAGCAATCTGCCACACACCCACTTCAGAGGGTCAACCCAAAGGTCAGAGTGGGACACAGACCTTCCTACATCCACCCTGACAACAAACCAGGATGGGCCTTTGGCGTTTGCCCTTCAAAGGGATGGCAAAATCCAAGGAGCAGCAGTCGTGGGCCTTGCCAGGGTTCTCAGGTCTTGCTCAGGGTACACACAGAGACATCTCACTGCACAGCCTCCTTCCTGGCCCCGGGTCTATGGGTTTGGTGGCCACTGGACCATCACCCCACAGCAGCTGATGTGCCTGTGTGCTTGCACAGCTCCAAGTGCAGTGTCTGCACATCCTCTGAGACACCCATTGTCCAGCTGGGAGCTGGAGCCAAGCCTTGGCACTGCCAGCCTTGTGTGCTGGAGCCGGGCACCGGCGCCTCATCCAGCACTGCCACCGTGCAGGAACTGCAGAGCTGAGGGTTTGCAGTCGTGTCTCCTCAGGGTCACATTCACAGCATCACCACGAAGTAACAGCAAAAGCCCCAAACCACCACCCTCCCCCTTCCCCCCCACATACACACCCTGCCGGTCATCAAGTGCTTCCCAAGAACAGTAAGGAGATATCCAGGTCTGTTTTTTCCAGGGAAATCGCTGAAACACAATAGCATCTTCATCTTGGCTCTGCTGACATATGGCCAACACCTACAGCCCTTCCTCTCCCTCCCAGCAGTTTGTTTTGTTTCCTTGAGCATTTATAGGTCAGCTGGAGTCAAGGGAGCTAATGAGCAGGAGAATGGCCCCGGGCACTTCCCAGGCTGTTATGGACTAGAGATGGAGATGGGATGGGAACCGGTCGGCTTGGGGAATGCTCTGGCAGCACACAGCTGAGTAGGGAATCCTGCATTTCAAGATGCAGGTCCAGCTCAGAGACAATGGAATCAACCCATGGTCAAAGTGGGTCTATGAGCAAAAAATTAGGAGCAGTTTAATATTTATCCCAGCACGGAAACCAAATGCTGTGACAAATTAAACAACAAAAGAGAGCTGTTGTTTTATATCCTTTAAGCTATATTTAAACTAAATGGAAATCAGTCTTTCAAAAAAATCTGACTTTATTCAGATTTACACTCACCCTGTCAGACCAGATCAAAGGATTTCCTGGGGAATTTTTTTGAGGAACGTTTTTGGGACACGCATCTGTGATGTTTCCCTATTTGGGGCACTCAGACTATGACACCAGTCACAACTCTTCCTTGTTGTCACCCAGTGTTACTTCCAGCAATAGGGTTGGTACCACCCTTGCAGTGGAAAAGTGCTGGATCCAGGCAAAGAGAGTATGAGCTCTCCAGCATCTCTGGCACACCACCAGGCTGGGGTGCCCAGTTCAGGGGGAGGTGTCATGACAAAGGCTCTTCAAAGCCACCTCCTGGTCCCTTGCTGCTGGCAGGTCCCACTCAGAGGACACAGGGCTCAGGCTCAGGAGCCACAGCCATACAAGGAGTGGGCCTTCACCTGCCGTGGCACTGCTGTGGCAGGAGCTCCTGCAGCCAGTGTGGGATCCAAAGAACACACTGACGTCAGAGCCAGGGCAAAGTCTGGCAGGACACGGAGAGGTGTGAACTGCAAAGTGCTGTCACATGTGCCCGATCCACGTGACTGCAGGCGCAGGACGCTGCCCACAGCGCTCTGCACTGGTGACACGCGTGGGCAGCAGGAGAGCGGGGCCAGCACAGGGATGTCTCCCACCACAGGTGTCTCCTGGACCTAGCACAGGAGCAGGTTATCAGGTACCTGGGACACGCTGTGTGACGTGTCCTGAGTCCATCCCAGTCCCCTGGGATGACCGTGCGAGCCCCGGTGGGGCGCGGGGCCGAGCGGGTGCGTGTGAGGGTGTCCATGTGCCCCATCCAGGGCACTGCCTTTCACGGGGCTTTGTCCACACCATCACTAATAATATCAAGGTGTTCTTGCCAAGTTCCTTCCAGCAAACCTATGACTTCATTTGAAGTGACAGGGGACCTGATTTATTATACTAACGAGCCGGCGATAAATAAACATGACCTGAGAGAATCCCAATCCCACAATTCCATTCTTGTTCGGCTCCTTGGGGGAGATGAAAGGTTTCCTACAATTTCCCAGTGCTACCCAGAATCTCCCCTACTTGATCTGCCAAAGCTTTCTCCTGCTGTCGAGCCTGGCGTTTGATTGAATTGACAGAAGCAGCTTATTAATTGTACTAATGAGGGGCTCAGCAATATGGAGCAGTGGAGAGAGTCCAGTGTGGCTAATAAAATGCTCAAAGCTGAGCAGAGCATAAGGTCACCCTGTTGCCAGGCTACTGGCTAAGCTGCCTGGAAAACGAATATGTGAACCAGTAGGTGACTCTGGGAAAAATATTGCTCCAGAACTCACATAATTAATAGGACAGTGATGCTTTATTTTCTTAGGAAGAATATAGAGCAGGGAGGGTGTGAGCGCACAGGCATCGCAGCTGAGTGGATGGGGCAGCCAGGGGCTGTGCTGTGGTTGGGATAACAGGGTCTCCTCCTCTCCTGGTCTTTTCCCAGCAGCTCCCTTGGAACAGGAGCAGCCATTTGCTCACTGGGCCCAGAGATGATGATTCCAGAGCCAGGCTCGGGAAGAGGCGTGAGGAAGGTACCCATAAGTGAGGGATTCGGCACGGCCTGAAGGGAGATTTCAGATATTTGGTAACAATAAGGGAACTGCCCCGTGTTTGACCTGAGCTAGTTCCCCCAAAATCACCGCAGGGAGAGATAAACAAGACTGATTAGAGGTAACAGTAACTGTAAATTTGGCAAGGGGATGTTCTCGGGATCTCTGATCTCTTGAGACAGCAATTCCCACTGGGAGTTTACCACACAGCCCCCAAGGGTTTATAGCAATAAACAGGAATATTTTTGCTCCGCTAGGAAGGAAAAAGGAAAAGAAAAGGACAAATACTGATCTTAATCTCTTTCTTTGCAACCGGTTTCAGAGCCCCCATTCAAGTTCTCCAAATTGCACCTCACCAGGGGAGCTCATTCTCATACCAGACCGTTATCTGAGCAAAGCCCTGGAGCACGAGCCTCTGCCTAAAGCAAACACTGGAAAAAGGTCATTAATCTTTCAGGCTCGTGTGGAACTTGCAGCACTGGGGGCTCCCACACGCCCCCCTCGTGTTGCCTTCGAGGCTTCTCGAGCTGTGATCTGCCAGCTCTGTGCTCAGTGTCAGTGGGGTCCCTGCACAGAGAGGGATCTCCAGGGGTCTGAACTGACCCCTCAGCTCGGAGTTTCAGTGCACCGTGTGCTGGGCACCGATGTCTTTCTCACTCCATCAACAAGTGGGCTGGGATTGCCTTTGGGAGAGAGGCGTTGATGTGGCTGCGGTGGCTGGTGAGACACAGGAAAGACACTCAGACAGCTCGGCGGGAAGGTCCCTTACAAAATCCACCACATTAATGTGAGGGGAATGAGGCAATGTGACAGAAGTGGCTTTGCCTAGAGATGGGATCACGGAGGATTTATCCGTCTAAACAGAGAGGCCCATGGAGCACCAGGGGATCGCCAGAGCCCCTCCGACTGCTGTGGGTGTTCCTGGCTGTGTGGGAGCAGATCCCGGCCCTGTTCCTGGCTGTGGGCTGTCTCCTGGAGAGGTTCTGGTGGCTGCCACCCTACCCTGGGATGAGCCAGCTGCTGTTCCCCACAGTGATGGGGTGTCAGGGCAGGCAGGAGCAGAGGGTGGCCAGACCAGTGAGGAGCTAGTGGCACATGTCCTGGGTGGAAGGGCAGGCAGGAGGCAGGGAGGAAGGGCAGCCACTCTCCATGCCGTGCTTCACCCCCAGGGCTGCTGAACAATGGCAGAGAAGGCGGTGGGGAGCTGGGAAGTGCAGGGGGAACGACAGGACATGCTCCAGTCGCCTGTGTCCTGCCCCTGCCAGAGCCCAGCAGGCTCCCTCCTGATGACACTTTCCACCAGCCACAGTCCCATCCCTGGCCCCACAGCTCCCTGCCCTCCCAGTCAGCTGCCAGCCCTTCCCTCTCGAAGCCTTTGTTTCCCTTCTCTGAAGACAAATGGATCCGAGGCTCAGGTTTCCAAGGTAGAAAAGCAATTTCTTCCCCTGCAAATTGCCCCTTTTTTGTTTTGTTTTCTGATTCTGCTCGCATAACCTTGGAAGGAAGGGCTGCTCCCACTGGGGCAAGTCACAGGCACTGTGGTGGCACCTGCTGGCACCCAAGGCCACCCTGGTGAGCGTGAGCCCCACGTGAACTCTGCCTGTATCTCTGCATGGGCAGGTACAGGAGCCAGGTGCCTTTCCCAGGGAGCTGCCTGCACTCCTGAACTCAGCAACTGCAAATGGGCCAAGCACAAAGCTGCAGCTCAGAGCATTCCCCCGTGCCACAGGGTGGGTGGGCAGTGTGGGAGCTGAAAGTAGGGCCAGAGTTAGGGTTTGTGGGCTCCAGCATCCAGCTGGGACACAGCCTTGGCATGGCCTCAGCTCTGGATCAGGTGGGATTATGGGGTTTTTCAGGCAAGAAACAGTGTTGTGAATCCCCTGCTCGGCCCAGGTGTCCATGCCTGGGATCACAGCCTCTGACACCTCACCGAAGACCGTGCAGTGTTAGGGATATGCAGAGGTACAGACTCTGCTCCAGACAGGCTGATCCATGAATTCTGCCCCGGGAGTAGGAGTTTCATTTGTATTCCTTCACGAGGGATGTGAAACTAAAGGTTTCCCTGTGTGAAGGCTCTGCCAGCACCACTGCAGCCCACTGTCATGTTGCCTGGGGTCTCCTGAGCAGGGCAGACCACTCCCCAGCAACCTCCCCTCGCTCCACTCCCCCCACACTGAAGATATTAAGCCCCCCTCTCCCTCTCCAAGTTCCCTCTGCCAGCTTGAAATTCACTCGGGGAAAAAAAAAAAACCTTTAGACTAACAAATAACAACCCTGGCGGGCGGCCAGCGATTCAGAGGCTCCAAAGACGAAGCCTAAATTTGCAGCTGGCCACACTCCCTGCCTGGCTTGGCAGCAGCGCCGGTGTCTGAACACCTGCCAGGGCCAGGAGCGCCGCGGCGACTGTAGCGGAGCGCGCCGGACCGGCCGCGGGGCACCGTGCGTGCCCTGGCACCGCTGCAGAGTGCGCCTGTACCTGTGCCCCGGGCTTTATTCTCACAGAAAGGGATACGCCGGCTGCAGGGAGCAGCTGCCAGGACAAGGAAAATGCCCTGGGAAAAAAAAAAAATGTTTGCAAACAACAGTGCTGCTCCGGGAGGCAGGGTGCGCGGCGGGGCTCTCTGGGTACAGCCCGCAGCGTGCGCTGTGTTCCCGCATCCCGAGGGACCTCTGGCCAGTCAGGCCAGCACGTCTGGTGCTGCCAGGAGGGTGAGGGACAGGAGGGGTAGCGCGGTGCTGGGGAGTGAACGGCCAGCCTGGAAAACACAACAGAGCCTGGCAGAGGGTCGGGGCTCCCGCAGGGAAACGCAAACTTTGATAATCTTAAATGACACCGAAGCACAGAAGTGCAGGGGAGCGGAGGAGCTGAGCGGGAGGCTGCTGGAGGGGCAGGGAGTTGGGCTGCAGCCCCCTGGCCTCTCCATGCCCGGGAAGGGGTGTTATGTGGGAGGGTAATTGGATCCCGGGATTTACTGAATGATACCGTGGATTATTTCACAGCCATCATGTCACAGGGTAATCTCGTTATGGCATTACACAGCCACGTGCACGCAGAGCACTATTGTGCCCATGGCTGGTGACACATGAAGACCTGCCTGGGATGTTCCTTTGCTGAGGCTTGTCTGGGACCAGACGACAGAGGAGGGGTCAGTTAGTCAAGGGTGGCTGATGCCAGCTGGGACCTGGGGTTATCCGAGGCACAGAGGAGGCTGGGACATGGTGCCCAGGCTTTGTGGCAGGTTGCTGAGCCCCTGGGGGGATGAGGAACATTGGTAGGTGGTGGTGTGGCCATTCCTGCCCTGGTGGCGCTGGGGCTGAGGGGAAAGGCAGCCACACAACCTGGAACTCAGCAATAGTGCCGGGCTGGTTTTGGCAGAGCTCAGACCCAGCGAGAGAAATTCTCCATCCTGGGGCCCTGAGCCCTGAGCATCCCAGGGAAAAGTGGTCAGGGCATCCCACGAGGCAGAGGGGGCTGGTGGTTGGGATGCTGCAGGAGACCTGGGAGTGGGGTCTGTGGCTGCTGCTGGCCCTGTGACAAACATCTCCTGCGAGCCCAGACCACGCGCCTCCCTCTCCGCTCCCTGCACCACAGTTGGCTGCTTTTCCAAGGCATAACGGAGGCGAATCTCGTCTCGGAGGCAACGAAAACACGGCTCGCCCCCCCGAGGTGTGTAAGAATAGCAGATGAGCTGTGGCAGACAAACAACCGCGACCACAGTTTCCTGCCACAGACCTGACGAGATGGAGCTGATGAGACTGTCCCTGCACTGGGGCACCCGGAGCCAAACGGGGACGAGGGGCACTGCCAGGAGGGGAGGGCAGCTGGTGAAGGGCTGTGAGCCCCAGCCCACAAGGGCTGGTGCCCGGATCCCCCAAGGCAGAGGCTGGTAGGAAACTCCGTCATCCTCCTCCTCTTCCCTTGTCCCTCTAGTTCGGGATGGGGAAGTGAAAAAAGGGCGTCATCAAGAGCTGCCACTGCCAGAGCAATGGCACTGGGCACACAGTCTGTGTGTTCCCGGGGATTAATCATCTTTGGTGCTTGTGTCCTAATGAACTTCCACCCAGAAAATAAGTATTTGTACCCGGCAGAAACAGGTTTAATGAAAAACAAGCTTTTCCAGTGTTTTTTGGTTTGTTTGTGCCCAGCTGAAACATGGAAATCCGAAACACTGCAGATCAGCCAAATCTCCCACAGCAGCTTTCCAGCAGGTTAACTTTGAACTGGGACGATAACAAGTTATCTGCTAAACACACATGTGGAGGGAGCTCAATGCCACCGCGTCTGATTTGTGTTTGGCTGCTTCTGCTCGAATTTTCTGCTTTTCTCTAACTTTCTGTATCACTCGATACATTTTGTTCCTTTAAGCCTGTAAACCAGGGAAAGGGTAGCAGTGCCTTTATCCTAAGATGAAGCATGACCTCCTGCTTTAAAACAAGAGCTGGCTTTATTTATCCCCGAGCTGGGCTTGGGGAATAACAGAAATGTTTGTTGTCCCACAAAAGACTGGCTTATCAGCTATTATTAGAGCAGGATGGCAGTTCAGAATGAGCAGCTTATTAGGCACATTTAACCCTGTTCTCTGATTATGGAAGATCTGGGATTTGTAACTGGGGTTCTTGCAAGGATTTTCTGCTGAGGGTTTTTGGAGGGAGCACAGTGCACCCACCCTGTGCCGATGTGGCAGTTGAGCCATGGGTGGTTGTGCTGCCATGGTGGGTCAAAAGTCAGTTCACAGGGCACCTGTCCAGGTGAGGAAACAGTTCTGGCTTGCACATAAGACTCATTAAATTGCTTTATGCAATTCCTCCTGCCTGTGGAGCTCAGCCACTGGAGTGTGTGTAAACCTAACACAAACAGCATGTGAAGAAGGCAGGACTGAATTTGCCATTGAGAGTTAGTTCTGAGAGACACTTCAGAGTGTTTACCCAAACCTTATCCCAGGTAATGTGGTAATGAAAGGCCGGGTTTGGGGCCTGTAAATGTGTTTTATTCCTCAGAACAACCTTCTTGCTGCTGACTGCTATGGATAGCACTATTTCAGAGAGAGAGAAGTGGGACCTGATCTAGTGGGTGGCATCTGCCCATGCTGGGGGTTTGGAACAAAATGATCTGTAAGGTCCCTTCCAATCCAACTATTTCTATCATTTTATGATGACCTGCAGAATGGGCAGAGTGAGCACAGCATCCTAGTGGGATGGGGTGGGAGGCAGGTGCTGACAAATGGTGGATGTGGCAGTGAACGGGTCCCTGAAGAAGCAGCAGCAGCAGCTTCCCAGGGACAAGCCACCTGCATCCCCACCCTGAGCCTTGCTGCTGGCAGGGCACAAAATCCCAACCTCCACAGACACAAAAGGCAAAGTCCCCAAAGCCTGTCCTGGGGCCAGGGCTGCCTCCAGCTGTCAGTGTACTTTGGCGGTGCTGGACTTAGGCCTGTGTTTGTGCAGGGAAGGCACCTGACCCACTTTAGAGGGAGCCAATTCTAAGCAAGCCTTTGGGACAGGCCAGTGCCTGGGGCCCCACTGCCAGCCATGGGCACTGCTCCCTGCTTTCCTCCTTCCTAGGGCTGGGAATGACGCTGGGCTGAGCCCTGGGAGGGAGTAGAACCCGCAGGGTGTCCTCCCTGCCCACAACTGGGGGCTGCTCCCTGTCAGCAGCAAGCCTGTGTCAGGGCATGGAGCTCCTGTGAGCTCCTCTCCAGGGATCTTTCCTCCAAACAAGAACAGTTGAACAAAGCCAGGGGGACAGAGGCTTTCCTGACATTGTCAGTCCTGGCTCTTTGGGAATGAAACTAGTGGGGTTTTGGAACAAGCAGCACAAATATGTATTTACAGGTGCACACAATAGTTTGTGTGCTCACAGTGTGGGATGGGAACACGTGGGGCTGTCCTACCAGTGAGGGGAAGATGGAAACAGCGACGACCTACACGGACACATTCAACCATGAAGAAACAGCCAGCATTTGCTTTCCTGTTATCCATGTCACTTCCATGCAGCCTGACAGGCTGGGGGCTGAGTATTTAAACACCTCCCCACTCCTCTAAGCTGGGCTTGCTCTCCCCCCTGCCCCGTGATCTTGGAGCAGAGCAGTGCCCAGTGCCCTGGGGCACCTCTTGCTGTGGCAATGCTGGGAATTCGGCCAGGGAAGGTGGTACCTGCAAGAAAGGGAGAGGCAGCTGCTCTGTCTGTGGTGTTGCTGCCACAGGTGCCACCTTTCTCTCTCTTCTCATCACTGATAGGCTCTGGGGGGTTATTTTGGGGGAATATTCAGCTATTGAGCCAGCCCAGACAGAGAGAGTAAGGCTGGATGGTCCCACACTGCTGTCATTTGTTTGGGCAGAATGATGCCATTCCTGGGGGCATCTAGACAGGGATGCCAAGGGACAGATACACAATTGTCCCCTCTGCCTCCCTTCAGTCCCATCAGTGGAGTCATGTTCACTCCACAGACATAAATGTGGCTCCAGAGGTGCTTCTGCTTAGACACACAGTCTGAACCAGCAGAAGCTCACCTGAGGGCTCTGCATCCCCTTTACTGGAATGTCTCCCTGCCTTCCTTCCTGCAGCTTTGCCTTTCCTTAGTGACATGGAGCAGCCAGGCTCTGTGGCACAGGGATCTGCACTGGTGCTGGCCTGGCAGAGGGAGAGGACTCGGTGCCTCCCCTGAGGATGGATGGTTGCTCAGCCCCAAGGGACTGCACACTCATGGCCCACTCCACTGATGGCTTCTTTCCCAAGTGCTTGCCAACTTGGCCATCCCAGTGCAGCTGCACTGGCAGACAGGGCTCCCAGGTGGAGAGGCAGGAGCAGGCTCCATGCTGTCCACGACCTGCACTCAAGCCAGGAAATCCCAGGCCTCTGGTACTTGCCAGGCTCCAGTTTAAAAATACCTAAGGAAAATAATCCTCCAGACTCATCCAGGCCAAAGCAATCCTGGGCAGGTTTCAGGACAAATACTGGGGGTTGTGTTTTGTCTGTTCTCAGCAGGCACTTGGCTCTGTACTCGCTGCCTCCCCAGGGACTTGCACAGCAGTGACGTCTCAGTGGCCATCTCTGGCCACATCTTGGTGGCCAACCTTGGCCATATCGTGGCTTGGGAGGGGTGCACTGGGCAAGATATCCATGGCATGTGGAGAGGGAGTGCTCAGCCCCTTTTATCAGCAGGAGTGGCCTGAGAGCAACTGAGGCTGTAGCAGGTTTGGGAGTGTCCATGGAGTGCCCCTTGTCCATGGGGCTTGCCCTGGCCAGTGCTTGCCCTCTGTTTCAGCCTCCTCCTTCTCCGTAACTCTGGTCTGTGGATCCCTGGATTCCACACATTCATGTCCCAAAGCACCAAGTGGGTCTCCCCAGCGATTCCCCCAAGCTGGGAGCATTGAGGCACTCGGTCACTGGAGGCAGCAGGAATAGCTGTTCCCATGCTGTGGGCAATCCTGTGTGACTGTGTGGTGGGAGCAGTGCAAATGGGGGCTGAGAGGCACCTCCACAGGTGTCAGGGCCAGCTGGACAATCCTCTTGTCTCTCAGGCTGCCTGCAGTCCTCCCACTTCAGACATCTAAGAGTGCCCCAGCACCCCCAAGATGACACAGGACCAAATATGTTAAGTACTACAGAAAGAAGCTGAGTTTTGTGCAACATCCCAAGGAAACAGCTGCTATGGATGCTGCAAAGCAGGATCAGAGCTGGAGCATAGCCCGGATCTCCAGCTTATCCCCATGGTGATGCTACCCTGAGCTCACTGAAGGTGCCATCCTCCCAGAAGCAGCCCAGTCACCAAACCCATCAGCAGGGGAAACTGATCCTAAAGATGTGTCCTGTGGAGAGGGAGAGGTGCTGCAGCCTGTTTGGAGATCAAGAGATATGGCCAGGAATGTCACCAGCCTCTGTGAGGGATCGTGCAAGGCAGGCTGAAACCAGATGGAAACAGGCTGTCTGGGCAGGGGTACAAGGGAGAGTGAAATGCAGGTGAGGTAGTGTTATCAACATATGGAGTTATTTGGTCCAGGATATGGTTAAATTATTTGCAGAGCCCCCACCTTTTCCTCCCCACCCCAAGAACAGGAATAGAGTCATTAAAACAGCATGTTCTGGGACAGCAGCGATCCCATGGGAGAGCTGGACACAGTGAGAGGTACACCCCCTGCCATGGCCTGACCCGCTCCCCCTGCCTCTTGCCTCAGGGGTCCCCAGCTCTGCCAGAAACCTTTTGGAGAAAGATGATCCCAGCATCTGTTGTATGTAGCAGAACAGGATCTCATGCTGGTCAGACTGGTTTGGGTGACCCCAGCTCGAAGAGGACAGCAGTGGGGCTGGGATGCAGTTGGGTGTTCATCAGCAGCATCACATCTGTGTCCCCTTCAGCACACGGTGATGCCCTATTCTGGTGGGCTGTTGCTCCCTAGAGTGAGATTCACCCCCCAAGCAGAGGACTGAGCCCCTTCCCCTACCTTTATGGAGGTGGTGGCAGCACTGGCTATAGACCCTAAAGGATGAGTTGCCTGCTTGAGTGGAGGACTGGCACTGCCAAGACGTGCTTGTCAGGCAGCCAGCACTCGGGAAATGAGGAAGGAGAGCATGGAAAGCACGAATCACTGTGTTGGGAACATATGGGATGGCAATCTGCAGTGAAGGACAGCAGCCCCCGCACTCCTCGAAGAGCGAGCACAGACCCTTACGAGTGAATCCTCACAGAGCATCGAATTAGCATTGGAAAGGACATCGAACAGCATCACTTTCCTCTGGCTCCAGGGGATGGAGAGTGAGAAGGAACAGAGATACTATTTCTTGTGCCAGATAAGGCACAACAAAAAGGTGACATGCTGGCTCAGGCTGCAGCATTAGGGGCCCATGGAATGGAGCCAGAGAGCTCTTACCCCAGAGGATGAGGAAGAGGCACAGTGCAAGGGACAGGGGAGGACCACAGCGATGTGTGACATCGCTTAACATTTGCCATGTGGTCTCCATGTGTCAAGGATCCCTTATCTCTAGATGAGCTCTCTGAGGACAGGATGCTTGTCCTGGCAGAGAAGAGCAGGCATGGCAGCTGCAGGATGTGGCTGGAGTGAGCACAGGGCCCAGCACAGCCTTCCCTTTCCTAGGCAGGAAGCAGCAAAGCAAGGCCAGTGTAAAAGCAGCAAGCAAAGCGCTCCACAGGGCACAGCTACCCTCTTCCCATCTGGAACAGCAAAACCAGATGGCTTGCTGCCATGTGCCTCTGACTGCCACCACCCCACGCTGTCCTCCTCACTCCCCTTCCCTGGGGAGAGCTCACAGGGCAGTCTCCTTCAGTCAGGGCTCCTGTGACAGACTATGGGAGATTGTCCTCTTTCTCCTGGCCTCACATCATCTCATGATCTAAATCACTGTCTGTCTTACCACTTACTGTGTTGCTACAGCCAATTTTGATAAGGAATTATCTCCACTGCCACTGGGTAACATATATTGGGCTCTTCATGCCAGTAAATGCAGGCCACAAGTGTCAGGATCCCAGGGACCACTCTGGGGAGACACAACCTTGCTAAAGGATGGTCTGTGTCCCTGGGGGACATGCCCTGACACAGGCAGGGACAGAGCAGTGACACGAGCCCAGACAGGTGAGAAGAAGTGCTCACCTAAATGAGCATAAAAATGACCATAACCACAAAGGTTTTCTGTTGTGTAAGTGGCCATTTTGAACATCTTGGCAGGCACTTTCTTCCTAAGGCAGATTATTTTCTAAACAATGACACAGGCTGTTACACCAACACACCCCTGAACAATGTCGTGCCTGCATCATCCAACTGAAGAGAACCTGTGTGTTCCCGGAGGACAACGCTCTGACGCCTTCTCTTCCCCACCCATTGTCATGGGGTTGCTATGATGGGTAAACTCAGAGCCTGGAAGCTCAGCTGAAGTGAAATGTGAATCCAAAAGTTCAGAAAACCTTTTCCCAAAGCCTAGTCAGGAAACTAGGATGTATATCTCAATAGAACAGACTTTCCCAAGAGATTTCCAATAATTCCTGGATTCGGACTCATGTTGTTACCTCTGTTATCAAGCAGGACATGAGTGTTCATGACAGATGAGGGCTAGACTTTTACACCTGCTAGAGACATTAATTGCAAGAGAAATCAGAGCTAGTGATTATGTTTTGAGATTACTAGAGGTCCTTAGTATTTACAACGGAACACAGAAAACCTGAACTCGAATTCCTCTGCCGAGGCCTCTCTCACACTCTGGGAGTGAAATGGTTTGGCTCTGCCGGACGTTGAACTTGATTAGTGTCCACAACAAATGCAGTCAGAAGTAGGACTGCAAGGCTGCTTAGCGTTGCTTTTCAAGGACAGCTTTGTTGCCCAATATCCTGAAACAATATCCTGTTTTCCTCACAAGAAAAAAAAAATTCCTAATGGGATTAATATTAAATCCTTCTTTTAAAGGAGACAAAAATGCAGTGGCACAGAGCAGGAAGGACTCCTTTCCACTTTCTATAAGCTGGAGAAGCAGCAGTAGCAGCAGTGCTGTCCTGTGGCTTCTCACCTGCCCATCCAGCCCATCACTGCTCTGGCAGTGCTGCTCACCTGAGCTCTGCCACTGCTGGTCTCGTGTTTTGTGCATTGCTCTAAAACCCAGACATGCCTGGGGCATTGTACATCAGTGCCAGATGAAGGACACGCTCTCTGGCTTCATTCATCCCAGCAGCGCTGGGTGTTCTCAAAGGAAACTGGAAGCCTGTGTCCCGGCTGGGATCCCCCACAGCACTTCCCACTGCTCAGCCCCAGCGGAGCAGAGCACTTGAGCCTAGATAGGATCTTAAAGAACAGCAGAGCCAAGTGGCACTTTGAGTTTGATCCAAAATTGCCCCTTTGAATTATTATTTATCTTGTTGTCTACGCAAAACAAAGCGCAGGCCTCTCCCTGCTCAGTCACACAGAAACAGACGGATCAAGGGAACTCCCACCCACTCGCTCTTTGGGTTATGGTGTCTCGCCTCAGAAGTGGGTGAAGGAGTTGGTTGTAGTCCCTGGCCTTTTATCGAGTGCACCTGGTCCATTCAGTGCCTCGACATGCTCAGGGCACACCCGTGACCGCGCTCCCTGCGATGGAAGAGCAGCGGTTCCTTTGATATGGAAGTGCTCCCATCTCCCTGCAGCTGCTCCATCTCCATCTGTGGAGTGTCACTGCTTATTCCCTTCCTTCCCTCCCTCGCTCCCAGTTGAACTACACCACTACAGCACTCTTCTTTCGGCTCTAAAACAAATTAGAGCATTAGACATGCGACCCAGAAAACAATTAGCGTCATTAGGCTGCGGGAGAGAGCAGGCGGATAAGAACATTCCCAGGTAACAGTCCCTTTGTGCAGGATTTGGGACACATGGGGAATGAAGAACACTGGATGCACAGCTGCCACGGGCCGGTTTTCATCCAGAGGATGATAGGGACACGCTGCCAGCAAGGGCCTCTTCCACACGCTGAGGCATTGGCCACGCAGAGCCCAGGTCTGATTTATCCCACAAAGTCAAATTTTGAGAGGAATGACTAGGGCACATGGTAGCTTGGGGCACAGGGCTGGCTCCAGCTGAAATAATTGTGATCCACCAGAAATGTTCTCCCTGGCAGCACGTCCCTGCTTTCATGGGGCGCAGCTGCCAGTGCGGCCGGCAACAATCAGAAACGTTGTGGTGAACATGTTGTCAGGCGATGGATTTTAATTTAAATGGATTTTTAAGTGCTGATGGGTTTGAATACAGACACTCGGCAGCGTTCTGCACCCGAGGGGATCCAGAACCCCCGAAGCGATGGCCCAGGAGCAGGGTCAGGACTCCAGGAGCACGCACAGGTACTCCAGTGGTGGGGCCACGACCCCCAAGAGCAGGGCCAGGGCCCCCAGATGGGGGGCCGGGAGCCCCAAGAGTGGAGCCAGAACCCCTGAGAGTGGGACTAGGTACTTCGGGAACGGAGCCACGGCTCAAGGAGTGCGACCAGGACCTCTGTGAGCAGGGCCAGGACCCCCAAAAGCAAGGCCAGGACCCCCGGCAGTGGGGCTAGAACCCCTGGAAGCCGAGCCAGGAACCCCTGTAGCGGGGCCAGGACTCCCGGGAACGGCGCCAGGATCCCCGGGAGCAGCTCCAGGAGCCCCGTGAGCGGTGAAGCGGAGGCAGATCCGGGCAGTGGGGAGCAAGGGCCCCCCTCGCTCCTGCCCCGCGGGTGTACCCCCGCCGCCGAGCCGCTCCCTCGGGACAAACTCAGGGAAGTCCCGCGCTGCCGGGCGAGCTCGCGGCCGCATCAGGCCCGGCCTCCCGGTGCACCCGGCCCCCAGCCCCGTCCCG
>WEIV01015711.1:512797-533159 GCA_013390005.1 Calyptomena viridis
CCCCGGCCCGGCGGGGAGGTCCCGGAGCCGGTGGAGGTCTCGGGCCGTTGTCGGGGCTCGGGGCCGCCGCTGTGGCCGGCCGGTTACACACCGGCGGTTTTGGTGTTGGAACCACCGCTCCGGCCTCCCCGCTCCCTCAGACCCGAGGGGGGAGCCGTGTTTTGTTCGCGGTCTGGGATGGCCGCGTGGTGAGGGTCCCACCCGCGCCCTGACCCGGCCGCCCCCGCTCCTTCTTCACCGGCAGCAGCGCTCCGGGGTCAGGGGTCCCCCAGCGCCTTTCTCCCGGTGACTGGCGGGGTCCGGGCCTGGGGGTGGCGGTGGTGGCCTCAGGGGTCCCGGGTAGCCCAGCTGCCCCGGGGTGAAGGTTCTTTGTTCCGGGGGGTTGTTCCCTGGCCCGGGGAGGGGGTTCCCTGCCCCGGTGGGCTCCTCGTCCCCCGGCGGGGCCAGGCCCAGCCCCAGCCCCTCAGGCCGCCCTCCCGGCGTGTTGTGAAGGATCCTCCCTCGGCATTCGAGGGTGCTCGATAAACACTCCAGTGCAGGGATGGGGCGATTACTGTGCGTATGTTTGGCGCTTGATAAGGTCCTGGGAGCCGCGTGGGAACCGGCGGCTGGGGTGGGGTTTGGAGTTCTGGGGTGCGAGGGGGAACCCCCCCGTCCTCATGGGGAGCACTTCTGGAGCCCTCGGCCCCTGCGTGGGCTCCACATCGCTCACACCAGCCCCGGGTGATGCCTTTTGGCGGGTGTTCGGAGCTGGACCTCGGGCACTCGAGGCCTGTCGGGTGAGCGAGTTGCCCAAGTCCTTCGGCGCCCTGATCCTGGGCGTTCCAGGAGGCACTGTGCTCCAGCCGCAGGAAAGACACCTTTAACACCTGTTTTTGCCTTCCTCAGGGAGGAGGAGGAGGCGGTGAGGTCCCGACGGTGCCACACGTGTGTGAGGCACACAGCCATCCCTCAGGCGTGCGGGTGGGGTGTCTCTCAGCCGGCGACTGTTGCCGTAATCAGCAGTGGGAAAGTTGGGCGATTGGAGCTCGCTGGTGGCTGGTGGTTGCTCACACTTGCTCGACAACGAGGGGCTGTTGAAACGCTCCTGGAGTTGGCACCTGCTTGCTTTGGTCCTGGGGTCTGCTCTGCTTGAAGTGTAGTGGCCTCTGGCAGGTGTTTGCTGGCCCCAGAATGAAATGCTCGGGGAGCTGAGCGGGGCTGGGCTCCAAATGTGATGTTGAGGTGCTTCAGCCAGGGTGGGTGACCTGGCTCAGGTGTCTGCAGGATCCCCAAATGTGTCACAAAAGGGTGAGCAATAATGGAGGGTTTGGAAATTGACCTGAGGAAAAGGGATGAGTGTGAATAGGTCAGAAGAAAATTGTGGGTTACTTGTACCTGCAGCAGGAGAGGTGGGATTTGTGTCCCTCCCTGGGACAGCAAATGGCCTGAGTGCTGCAGAACCCTTTCTGCAGGCTCACACCCTGCCCTATGAGAACGGGCCCTTTGCACCAGGGTTATTCATGTTCTCTGTGCACCACACTTACTCATGTTCTCTGGCTTTAAGTTGCTTCCCAGAAAATAGATGGGTTTTCTTAGTTGCATCATAAGAAACCAGGTCTAATGGTTCTGTTTGTGTGCCTTTCTGTGAGCCTTAAGCCTTTTTGTGGTGCACAGGCATCCCATTTTCATGCTAAGTGAGGTAATTTAGTGCTGGCTGATTCTTCTGGGTGTCTTTGCTCTGAGGTTTCCTTGGCTGTGTCTGGAAGAAAAGGAGCAGGGCTCAGGGAGAGAACAGCTGGGGTGTGTTGGGTGTGGAGAAACCCCGAGTTCCTGTTTGGTGCCTTTGTAGGAAGGGGCTTTCTCAGCCTTAAATGAATCACTGTGGTGAGAAATCTCTTAATTATGAATAAGTTTTGCTAGTGTATGGCAAGCCTCCCTGCCTGAAAGTTGTGGCCCCTCAGGAAGGTGCGAAAAATCGTTCCCTTCCAGGAGGTGTTCTCTGGAAAAGGTGTGAATGGTCGCATGTGCTTTCTCTTGGCTCCTAGTTATTGGCCTGAATTATCTGGCAGCTAAGGTGGAAAATACCCGGTGACTTTCATGCTGTCATTTTGTATCTCCTTTATGAGGAGTTGAAAAGCTGCACGTAGGCTCGGAGGTGGGGGTGAGGTGCATCTCATTAAGCCCTATAGTGCAAATCTACTGTTGAGCTTTTATGGCTTTTCCTATTTCCTTCTCTGGAATCAGCCTATAGCAGTGACTCTTAAGAGTGGGAGCCTCTCACCAGCGGTATCGCTATGACTCACTTTTTCAAACGTGCCCTTAGAGCTGTTGCATTGTGGTTGCAGTTGTACTGTAGCCAAAGAAAATCCATATGGAGCTGTAGTTGCTGAAACCACAATCAGCTGCGTGCTGCTGGATCCTCGGTGTGACCTCCTCTCCTACCTCCATCCCTGTGCTTCCTCATCCCTGGTTTGAAGACTGGATCCTTGGTATGAGTCTCCCACCTCCATCCTAGTGCTGCTCTGCCCTGCTTTGAGTGCTGGATCCTTGGTGTGATCTCTCCCACCTCTATCCCGGTGCTTCCTCATCCTTGGTTTGAGGGCTCAAAAGCAGTGATAATGTTTTGATGGCTGGGAGCAAAACTCAGACTCCTGCTCTTAGGGAAGAGACAGTTCTGTTTTGATGGTGATGGCTGTGGTTTTTTGGGGTTTGCAGCCCCTTGCTCTGCCAAGACACCCGGAGCTGTCCCTGGCTGGCAGTGCGGGTGTCTAATGAAAGAATGCCGATGCTATTCTGTACCACATTTTTCTCATTCTGAGGATTTCCTGGCGGGCACAGGGTGTTCTGGGAGCGTTCCTGAGCACTGCTGGTGCAGGGAGGATCAGCTCTGTGTCCTGGCAGAGCACGACTTGTGCTTGGGGTGGGATTGTGAAACTGTACAGGTCCTGAGACGGAGGGCTTGGCTGGCAGCTGGTGCTGTGAGAATCCCTTCCCTAGAGATGGGGTCACAGTTAGAGAAGGGGCTCTGGGTGCTGTGCCTGGGGCTGAAGCTGATGTGAGCTCAGAGGACGCTCAAGAGTTGCTGCACATAATGTTCTTGTAAATGGCCTCCAAACCCTTCTAGTTCTGACTGCAGGGTTTTGGGTCAGAGAGCTCTGGGAGAACCATGACCACAGTCAGGCTCTTGTATTAAAATAAACCAGGCTTTGGGCTTGTTGGTAGCTTGCTTAAGCTTGACTTCGTGCTGTCTTGTACCAATAAGATGCTTGGTCTTTGCTCAGACAGGCTGAGCCCAACTGCTGCTAATAACCAGGCACGGCATTCCCATATGGGAGCTCCTCTAGTGGGCAGAAATAGCTCCTCATCTCTCTCTGGTTGCTTGTTTTTCCCTAAAGCTGCCAACAAACCATCCCAACATCCCGCTCTGCAGGGCAGCTCACAGCCTTTCACAGCCTGTGCCGCTCTGGGAGCATTTTGGAGGTCAGAAGGCTGTGTTTGCTGGAAAGAACTGTGATGAGTGTCCAGGGAAGGTCCATGGCAGGTGTCCAGACAGGTGGCAGGGAAGGTCCATGGTGCTGCCTGGCGGGGTGAGCAGGATGATCTGTGTCTCTGCAGGCCGGGACTCGTGCTGGCGGTGGAGCTGGAGGAGGGCAGCTGCCAATGCTGTGCCCCGTGGCGTCTGTCTGTCTGTCTGCATGCTGGCATTGGCTCACCGGGCCGGCAGACCAGGGCACGTCTGGGAGTGCACTGGCTGTCCCTGGTGGGCAGAGGCAGTGAGTGGACCTGGCTGCTACTGGCCAAAACCTTGAACTTGCCCGTGCGAGCTGCCGGCCTCGAGCGAGCCCTGCCTGTGCTGCTGACCTCACCTCACCCCGGCAGCAGAGGCTGGGGCTGAGCGGGGCCTCAATCAACTATTGTCCTGGTGCAGAGCCCTTGGAAGCACCAGGGAGTCACGTAGGCCGTGTGCTGCCAGGTTAAACCCCGGCTGTGGGTGCTCATTGGAATTACGGCTCCGCGCTAATGCTCTAAACCTGCTTAAAACTGGTGAAAGTGGTGTCTCATTAGCTCCCAACAATCTTTATTTCGTCTTGCTTCTGGCCAGAAAAAGGCCACATTTGAAGCTGTAAAGTGTTACTAGCTGTGAACACCTTAATTTCCCAGCATGAGATCTCAGTTTAGTTTCAGAGACCAGAAGGGATGCTGGGGGCCTGCCAGCTCCCCATGTTGGACAAATGTTCCATGGGATGTTTGTAGTCCTGTGCTGAGTACTGGAAGTGCCTGTTGCGGTCAGCTGGGCTTGGGAGGTTGTGCTGGGAGGGGTAGATGTGTGTCAGGCTCTCCTTTGGCTACTGCTTTGGGATGGGGATGATGCTGGTGGTAACAGGCTCCCAGGGAACAACGTTGCTTTCTCTGCTGGGGCTTGAGGGAGGAGTCCCCTCAGAGTGGGATCTGTGCTGCTGGCGAGGGGCAGCTTTGTGCCCATCTTGTCTGGCATGGGTGCTTCAGTGCTGGCACTCACAGGCCAAGTCCAGGTGACAATGGCATAAAGAACCCAAATGGCTGTTCTATAGCTGGGACATCTCTGGATGTCTTTTTGCTGTGGAGATCCCACTCCAGACATTGCTGCATCTCTCTCTGGAGCTGGAGAAGTGCAGAAGAAGCGAAGGCAGGGACGAGCCAGTGTGGATTTCACACCTGCCCAAGTAAAAAAAAACTGGGTGAGCCTCTGCCAGCAGCAGCACGAGTCCATGTGGACATCAGGATGGTGATGCGGTGTGGAAGCAGGATCTGGGACTCTCTGCCTGTCCTGGCCCATGGTAGCAGGAGCTGAAGCTCACAGCCTGCCCTGCTCCAGCTCCCAGGCACTCGGAGCATGGGAAAGGCTTTGTGAGCTCACACAGCAGCAGATGCTGGGGACCATGTGCCTGGAGTAGGAAAGCCTTGAGCTGGAGGGATGTGTGAGCAGAGGCAGAGGTGTGTTGTGCCCAGGCATGGCCCCTGCGTGGGTGGGGGATGTCCCTCTTCCTCTGACCCCAAAAAGGAGTGGTGTGAGGCCACTTTCATAAAGGCTTTGCCCCAGAAATACTTTGCAGCATTTGCAGTGCTTTATAAATGTGAGCCTCTGTCTTTCTGTGCTGGAGTCCTGCCAATCTGGGCTTTGAAAAGCGCAGCAATTTGCTGTATTATGTAACTAGAAGTCTTGAAATCATCCTGTTCCAGGCCCCTTTGGAGAAGGGATAACAGTGCTTGTGCATGGGACCTGGGAGACGGAAGGGCTTTAGTCTCCTGTGGGATCTGTTTTGAGGTGATACCATCCTCCTTGCCTCTATTTCTGCTCTTGCTATCACTGTGCAGAGGAGGGTGGCTGTGGGCTACCCATTCCTGTGGATTAGTCAGGACTTTTACAGGGAGCAGATGTGATACTCACAGTCATTACTCGGTCTCATCAGTCTTAATTACTGCAAATATGGTTATTTTATTTCCTAATAGGGCAAACTGTAGCTGGCTGCCTGGCAGCTGTGAATTTGATTTCCAAACACGTCTTACACGTTGCAGCTCTTCCAAAACAGAACTGGAAATGTCATAACTATGTTCTGAGTGGTTTTTTTTTTTCTTTTTTGCAAAGGGGAGGAATCTTTCCAATTAGGCTGCCTGCCTTACATGTGCTTTATTTTTTTTCCTTCATTTGAAACTACTTCTGTGTGGGGGCAAGGAGGAAATCGGCAAGAAGCCTTAATGCGGTTGAGAATGAGCTTTCTAAAACTGGTCTTTCTTAATAAGGATTTTCAATGAGTCAGGGAAAAGTGTTGTGGCATGCAGAACTCCTCATGTAAACCCTCTGGCGTCAGGCTTTGAGAATCTTGCTTCATGGTCTCAAAACCTTGTTCAACTTAGGATTTTTCATTGTACCTCAGTAATGCAAGAGAGGTCATGTCTAACATGCCAGAGGCCTTTTATTTTCTAGAGATGCCACCTCAGCACCCACAGGAGGAGGAATGCTGCTCTCAGGGAAAGAACAAGTAGGTGAACCAAGCCACAGTCATTTTGGAGCAGTTGAGGTCCTTGGGAGTGGTGGAAGAATTAAACCAGTGTATGTATCTCAGGAGCAAAAGGGAAAAATCCCCAACACCTCATCAGCTCCCTCCAGCCTTTGCCTTGGATTGCTTTTATTGCCTGTAGTTTTAATTAGTGCTCACAAGTAGATTGTATTCCTTGCTGGGAGTCTTTATAGCCAACACCTGGTAGTTTCAGCTTTTAAAAATGTTTCAGATAAATCAGTGTGGTCAGATGAGGCTTTAAGGATCACTAAAGGCCCTGAAAGCTCAGTGTGACTCAAAGTAAGAGGTGGTGGAAACTCCAGTGTGCAGCTTGTGTGGGGAGGGGATGTTCAGCAATTCCCAGTGCTGTGATGGGTGGGCTGCTCTGTGTGCTGAGAGGCCAGAGTATGTTGGGAGCCTCTGTGGAGCCTGGCACTTCCCTGCCTGGATGCTGGTGCCAGGTGGGTGCCCACAGGTGTGTGTTGCCTGCAGCCAGACCCTGTCGGTGTGGGCTCATCTCTGCATGTTCCAGAGAGGAAATCAGAGGAAATGGGCTCTGTCTGCTGGGCATAGTTCAGCCGTGGACGTGCCAGGGGCAGCGTCTTGTCAATGATTCCTTTGTTGGAGCAGTGGGTGGCTCGGAGCTGCTCGTGATGGTCATGTGTCACACTGGCCAGGATGCAGGAAAATACCCTGCCAGTGAAAAATCGGTGTCTGGGTCGGGCTAAACCAGTCTTAGCAGCTTACAGAACCTGGCCTCCCATGCTTTGCTTCCTCTGGCCCCGTGTGGCTCTGGGGCATCACCTGAGCACAGCCAGGTGTCAGGTGGCTCTGGCAAACCCGGTGCTGTATCAGGTAACTGGAGCCTCTGGTGCCAAGTGGGAGCGGGGTCTCCCCGTGCCTCTGGACCACTGTCTGTGCTTCAGCTGGGACACTGCAGTCCTGCTCTGGGATGTGGAATTGGCATGGATTGAGTGAAAAAGCCACAGTACTGTGTGTGCAGAGGGGATGTGTCAGGTAGGTGCTGGCATGTCAACAGCCGTGGATGAGATGGTAATCACTGCGAGCTGGGGCACATTTGTGCTATAAATAGGAGGCTGCACCTCTCCGAGCCAGCACCACGCTGCTTTGAAGCTGTCGCTGTGCCTGGTGTGACCTCAGGAGCTCTGGAAAAGGCTCTCCTGCTTGAAGGTGGCTTTTTCCTTGAGTACAGACCTGAGCAGCAGAGAACTGCAGGCAGAGAGGTGGGCCCTGGTGAAGGAGCCCAGTGTCCCCTCCTTGGCTGATGGTGCTTAATATGGTCAGGGGATCTCTGGCTGTGAGACTGGGGAGGGCCATGGTGCATCAAAAAATGTCTTCTAAAATCCCTGGGGGCACACAGAGTTCTGGGGCTGGTAGTGATTCCTGTTGCTCTGCATGTTGTGACCCATGTTTATGAGCTGCTGTTCCTCCCTGGGATGCCTCGTGCTGCTCTCAGCTGCCTGGAGCAGCCTTAGTTTGGAGGAACCCTGGCTCTGGGGTGTGATCCAGCTGTGCAGCAGCTGCACTGTGGGCCCATTTATGAGCAGCCCGACCCTGCTGGCCTCTGGATCACTCCCAATCAGCCTCTCCCTGTTCAGCTTCTCCAAGGGGATTCCACACTCTAGCAAGCCTGTGTGACTTTTCCCCGTTTATTGTTTTCTGTTCCTTTCTGGTTTTCAGCTTTTGGGGTGAATTGTGCTTTACACTTTGGTGCTTTGTGAAACCCACCATAGCATTTTCAGCTGGGGAGGAGGGTTTGCATGTAGCTGGGTCAGGAGGTGCCCTGCCAGGGCTGAGTCCCCTGGGAACAAGGCTCTGCTGGGGCTGCTCCATGTGGATCCACCTCCCCCTTCCCTGGCAGTGTGCAGGAGCCTTCCCTGGTCTCTGCTCAGGCTAAGTTTAGCTGCAGCCCCTGACCTTTAGGGATGATGGGTGTGCTGTGACAACCAACTGCTCTTTAGCAAAAATAGGGGTATCCTGGCTCATGTGTGAGGAATTATTTCCCTCATTGTGTCTGCATTTAATAACATTGGTGTACTGTTCCTGCTCTAGGTGGCCTGGGCCTTCCTGGGATTTTGCAGTGTTGGGGTCACACTCCTGGAGATGCTGTGGGGGCTCTGCCCACACAGATGAGCCCCGGCTGCTGCTGTCACAGACACTGCCTGGCCTTTCCAGCATAGGACAGGGTGTCATATCTTAAATTTGTCACTTACAAATGCATTCTGACCAGGGCTCCTAAAGGCCAGTTGCAATCCGAGCGTTTGTTTTGGGACGGTGATCTTCAAACGCTCTCACTGCCTTGGATCAGCTCTCCTGGAGGTGATGGAGGCACTAGTGCTCTGCCTCTCTTGCCAGCAGGGCTTGAGCTGTACAGTTGGGCTCCAGGAGCAGGGATGCAGCTGTCTGCTTTCAGCTGAGGCAACACTTTGTCCTTTGCAGATCTTTGAAGCCCAACTGAGTCATCACCAACTTGGTTCAAGATGCCACCGGCCATCGGAGGCCCCGTGGGATACACTCCTCCTGAAGGAGGATGGGGATGGGCTGTGGTCGTCGGAGCCTTCATCTCCATTGGGTTTTCCTATGCCTTCCCCAAATCCATCACTGTGTTCTTCAAAGAGATTGAGATCATCTTCAATGCATCCAGCAGCAAAGTCTCCTGGATCTCCTCCATCATGCTGGCTGTCATGTATGCAGGAGGTAAGTGGGCTGGAGGCACAGGTACATGTGCTCCTGTGTCATAGCACAGGATGCTGCTCTCGTAGTGATAAAAACCAAAACTTTGCTAAAAGTTTGAATTCTCCACTTATGTCAGAGCAAAATCTCACTTAATGAGTTTTCTTAAAGGAGGTTGCTCAAAAAGTTCTGTTTAATTCCCAGAATGCAAAAACCGGGTTAATCTGTTCTCTTGTGCAAAGCTGTAAGTAAAATCTTTCCGGGGAATTACGACTTGTGTAATTCTGCCCTTGTCCTTGTTCCAGTGGGTTGTGGATGCTGTGTCTGCTCCCAGCAGCCTCCTGAAGGCCAGGGAGCTACTGTGCCACTCGTGGGAGCCCTGCTCCCAGGGGCACTTTGTTTTAGATAAGACATTGATATTTTTTATATTTAATTTTTCTTAATTTGGTGAACACTGGGTGTATCTAGAGATCTGTCTCCACTTTCTGGTCAGCTCAGCTGTGCTTGGAGTACACTGGACCTCATGCTGCCTGTTCCTCCTTGCTGGTGCTGAGCAGTGCCATAGGCAGCTTGTGCTGTTTGAGGATGGCCACGTGCACTGGAAATACAGAGACATGATCAGAATAAGGCAAAACCACTTAAACTAAAGCAACTCCCCTCCCCTGTCCTTCAGAAACTGCCTTTTGAAGGCTTTTAGTCCCCAAGCCGTGTGCTTTATGCTTGTCCTTAATGGGTGAGGAGCAGGCAGAGCACTCCTGCTCTCCAGACCCCGGGGTCTTGTACCCGCCTGCAAACACGGCGTTGTGCTGGGCTGAAAGAAACTCTTACTGGGAGCCTGCTGTTGTGGCCACTTCAGAGGCAAATGGGAGCTTGTCGTGCTGCCATGCCCAGCTGGCGAGGTGCCCACGGCCTCGTTGCATTTGTGCATCCGAAGGAGCTGACGTCAGCTCCCGGCTGAGCACGAGGCTTTTCCTTTGGGGGGGAACAGGCTCTGCTTTGTCCTCGCTCAGCCAGCGAAGCGACCAGCACATTTCCATGCTCCGATGTTATAACAAGCTTGTAAACCGTGTAACTGCCTTAATGAGCCCCAATCTGGGCCATTCCTCCTCTCCTAATAGCTCAGAGCGGGTTCTTCTGGGTGCCCTGAGGGCAGCACTGGCTGGAGCTGCCTGGCAGCAGGGTTGAGAGCTCTCTGCTTCAGCCCTGGGGTTGTGGTTGTCCCTCTGTCCCTCTCTGTCCCTGCTGGCACTGTCTCTCCTGCTCCCATTGATCTGTTGCCATTAAATTCCAAGAACTGCTGATCTTTAACCACTTGCCCATGATCTGGTGCCAGAGATGCTGAAAGTATCCCAGACTTGCCTGGGTGCTTTTTTTCACCCAGAGGGTGGTCGGGCACTGGAACAGGCTCCCCAGGGCAGTGGTCACAGCACCAGGGCTGCCAGAGCTCGAGGAACTTTTGGGCAATGCTCTCAGGCACAGGGTGGGATTGTTGGGGTTGGAAGAAATAGGGTCAGGAGTTAAACTTCAGTGATCCTTGTTGATCCCTTCCAACAAAGGATTTTTTGTGATTCATCCCCCAGCTGCTGGAACACAGGAACATGCTGCTGCCCCACTGTTCCTGCCTGAACTCAGACCCTTTACAGGGTCTGGATTGCCCTGGAGCAGGAGGGCACCTGGTACTGCCCACCTGGGTGGTTTCCTGCTGGCTGCCCTTGGAGCCTGCAGTTCCCTGGACTTCCTGGAGGAAAGGGCACGGGTGCCTTTAGACTCTGTCCAGGGGCATCACGTTTACTGAGTTCAAGGTCCAGGTTTTGTAAAGTGCTGAGCGTTCTGTGGGGAAGCGTGTGGGACTTGGGGTGCTGTGGCACCTCCTGGGTGCTGCTGCTCCCTCTCACAGGACCAGGACCATGGCTCATTCCTGTGGCATTGGGTTGGAGCTGCTGGTATCACACTGGATGCAGAGAGTAAGATGCTGTGGGGCTGGGAGCAGCTTCTGTGGCTCCAAGGCTTCTGTAACCTTCTCCAGGCTTTGTTTAAACTGGACAAAAAGGTCAAGTAGCATCTGAGGACCCATGAATAACATGTCAACATGCTGTCTGTTAATGGCAAACGGGGTCTGTTAATATTCAATGGATGTCCATTCAGTGTTTTTAAATACATTTTAGTGTCTGTAGAGCATGCTTGGCAGTATCTAATCACTGTTTGCTTTGGATTAAAGCTCCTGATAGTGAAGCACTTCAAAGGGCAATTGGGTCCTGCCTTAGAAGTAGCAGTGAAAATAGAAGCACCCCTTCTCCTGGGGTGATGCTGCTCCTCCTGTGAGCCCTGGGAGCTTCATTTGTGCCCATAAAAGGTGTTTCCTCACACCTCTGTCTGGTCTTGATAAGAAACCTCTGGCTGGAAATGGGCACTTGTGCAATTGCTTTACTGCCAAGACCCCAGCCCATGGTGGGTAGGTAGTTCCAGGTAGAGTAGAGCCCACAGCACAGGGCAGGTGGCTTCACCCTGTCCCAAACCCCTGTCCCTGGGGCAGCTGGTGCCCAGGCAGCTTCCTCAGAGAAGTCAAAGCTTCCTGTGCTCTAATGAATTCTCACTCTCTTGTGGTAGGTTTAGATTGGATATTAGGAAGAAATTGTTCCCTGTGAGGGTGTTAAGGTCCTGGCACAGGGTGCTCAGAGAAGCTGTGGCTGCCCCATCCTGGAAGTGTCCCAAGGCCAGGTTGGATGGGGCTTGGGGCATCCTGGAATAGCAGAAGGTGTCCCTGCCCATGGCAGAGGGATGGAACAAGATGATCTTTAAGGTCCCTTCCAGCCCAAACCATTCTGTGATTCTCTTATCTCCAGTTGCCTCTGAACCTCCTGTCTTTCCCCCTTTCCTCACTGGGTGAAGCGTCACTGGGTGAAAGCTGGAAGCCTCTGGCAGCAAAGCTCCAGTGTGTCTGTGTGTCCTGTCTCATACAGAGATAACTGATCTTGGGTGCATATCCTTTGTTCCCCAGGTCCCATCAGCAGCATCCTGGTGAACAAGTACGGCAGCCGGCCCATCATGATCGCGGGCGGGTGCCTCTCGGGCTGTGGGCTGATTGCAGCCTCCTTCTGCAACACTGTGGAGGAGCTCTACTTCTGTGTTGGGGTCATAGGGGGTAAGTGATGCCTCTGCCCCAGCAGCTTAACCCCAGGAATTATTAGGAAATGTTTATGGACTTGCATAAATTCTGAGTGCTCTCACTGCCTGTGCGTAGCACTGGGTGTCACTCCCTAACTGGCAACAGGGGCTGACTGCTGCTCATGCAGTTGGGAAGCTGTTGTCAGGAATTGGAACGGATTGTCCAGGGCAGTGGTGGAATCACTATCCCTGGAAGTGTTCCAAAAGCACGTAGATGTGGCACTTGGGGTTGTGGCTTAGTGGTGGATATGGCAGTGCTGGGTTAATGGTTGGACTCAATCATCTTAAAAGTCTTTTCCAACCCTATGTTTTCATGATTCTGAGTTGGAAACAGAGTTGTGAAATCCCCACAACTGAAACCCTGCTTGTCCCACCAGTCCTTCTGTGGCTCAGTATCTGAGTCCTGAGCTCCTCACCTCTCTTTCAGGCCTTGGACTCGCCTTCAACTTGAACCCAGCCTTAACCATGATTGGCAAGTACTTCTTCAAGAGACGTCCACTGGCCAACGGGCTGGCGATGGCAGGAAGCCCCGTCTTCCTCTCCACCCTGGCTCCTGTCAACCAGATGTTCTTTGGCATATTTGGCTGGCGTGGCAGCTTCCTCATCCTCGGTGGCCTCCTGCTGAACTGCTGTGTGGCTGGATCCCTGATGCGGCCCATAGGTCCCAAGCCAGAGCAGCAGAAGAAAGAGGCCAATAAGGAGGTGCAGCAGGAGGCTGGGAAGGCAGGGAAAAAGGATGATGGTGACACCAGCACAGACCTCATCGATGGGAAGGCCAAGAAACAGAAGAGCACGTTCTTCCAGACAATCAACAAGTTCTTGGACCTGTCTCTGTTCACGCACAGGGGCTTCCTGCTCTATTTGTCAGGCAATGTGATCATGTTCTTTGGGCTGTTCGCTCCCTTGGTCTTCCTCAGCAATTATGCAAAGAGCAAGAAGATCGCTAATGAGTCTGCAGCCTTCCTGCTCTCCATCCTGGCCTTTGTGGACATGGTGGCCAGACCTTCCATGGGACTGGTGGCAAACACCAAGTGGATCAGACCTCGCATCCAATATTTCTTCGCCATCTCTGTGATTTACAATGGGGTTTGCCACCTCTTGGCCCCCATGTCCACCACCTATGCTGGCTTCTGCATTTATGCTGGATTCTTTGGCTTTGCCTTCGGCTGGCTGAGTTCCATCCTGTTTGAGACCCTGATGGACCTGGTGGGAGCGCAGCGGTTCTCCAGTGCTGTCGGCCTGGTGACCATCGTGGAGTGCTGCCCTGTGCTTCTGGGACCCCCTATGCTAGGTAGGGTGTGCTGTGCCTGTAGGACTCACTTGAGGACATGGTTTAGTGGTGAACACTGTGGTGCTGGGTTGATGGTTGGACTTGATAATCTTCAAGGCATTTTCCAGTCTGAATGATTCCATGACTGGCTGTCCCACCTGTCCTTGCTGAGCAGTGGTGGGTCCCTCTGAGGCGTGGGCAGGCCTTGGCACTGGGGCAGGGGTGAGGAGACCACCCCAGTATCTGAGGAATGGCTGAGGAAGTGAGGGCTGAGCCCCTGGTGTGGGGTGGGAGAGAAGGGGATAAAGGAATGTGGGACAGGTGAGAGTGATGGGTTTGGGCTGCTCTTGGAAACATACCCCCAGAGCCACTCCAGGTCCTGGGTATCTCGCTAAGCTGTCCCCTCTCTGTCCTTCAGGAAAGCTCAATGACATATATGGTGACTACAAGTACACGTACTGGGCCTGCGGGGTCGTCCTCATCATCTCTGGGATCTACCTCTTCATCGGGATGGGCATCAACTACCGCCTGGTGGCAAAGGAGCAGAAGGCAGAGGAGAAGGCCAAGAAGGAAGGGAAGGAGGAGGAGACCAATGTCGACCAGGCTGAGAAGCAGAAAGGGGCAAAAAACGACGTGGCCCCCTCACCTCAGAAGAGTGCTGAGGATGCTGTCAGAGAGGAGGAGAGCCGCATGTGAGGGACCGGTGTCAATCCCGGAGTGTCGGGGAAGTGCTGCTGCCCTGGCGGGGTGGCCGGGGCAGAGCTCTGCTGGCGCTGGGCAGCTGTGAGAAGTGTTTAAACCAGGTGTTCATTTTTAAACGGGCTCTGAATTGTCTTTCCATCTGTGTTCAACAAAGGTAACAGGCCTACACATGCAGTATCCTCGTGTGTTGGGGGGCAGGGGGGGCTTTTATAGTCTGGCTTTTTAACAGTAACATGAATGTACTAATATGTGCCTTACAGTCTCCATATCTAGTCGAATCTGGACGAGCCTTAACTCTAAACCGTGCTTTAGCTCTGTATTCTGCTCGAGGGTGGGGCGGGGGGGGTGTATGTGTGTGTTTTGGGGGAGTTTTGTTGTTAAAAAGCCATAAAAAGCAGGATACTGGATTTGTTGAAGCACAGTGGGCTTTGGGGCCAGCCCTGGATGAATACTGCTTCACACGCTTCTTACCGCAGGCCCTCTGCAGGGGGGGAGAGCTGGGCATGGGGCAAGGTGCTCCTCGACCCCTGTGCCTGGTGCCTCCTGGCTCTGTAGGTGGTCTTTAGGTATGTTTTGAAAACACTTTAGCTACTGTAGTTCTTTAAAATCCCTGTTTTTGTAGCTGTTCTCTCATGGGATATTCATGTTCAAGAAGGATGGCTGTGGTTCTTGCTGGGCAGCGTTTCCTGCTCTGGGGCCGTGGCAGCCCCAGTGTGCCCAAGCTCTCCTTGGGTGGGACTGGGGTCTCCCCTGCCTCCCCACTCTGCCCTGATGGTGCCTCTTTTCATCCCAGTGCTGGGTGATGTGGAATGGGGGGCTCAGATTGGGGCGCTGGCATTGGGCTGTGCTGCCCTGTCCTTCCATAGGGTGGGTTTCCACCAGGGCATCCCACCTGGATGAGTGTTTTGGGTGCCTGACCCTGGGCAGAGTGGTGGGGCATGTGGAGATGGTACATCCCTGAGACTTTCTGCTTTTGCTCTTTTACCTGTTAGAGAAACCTCTTTTACTTGCTTCTGTTCAACTGAGATCTTCAGGTGTTGGATGCCGAACCTCTCACATCTAGGACACGTAAGGGGGAGGAAAGAATTTGTATGTATTTATTTTTTATTTTTTAGTGTTGGAAAATATCTCAATGTACGCGGAGCAGGTTAATGGCTCTCAAGTTCTAGTACATGTTGATCAGAATTCATGTTAAGAGGCTGAGTTTTTTCAAATAAACTTGTTTTTTTTTTTTACAATTTACCCATCAAATGTTGGACTTCTTTCTTAGAATCACTTCTATGTTCCAGATGATGTAGATTTAGGGTCAGTTTTGGGAGAGAGGCAGGCGGGGCTGTGGCAGGGCCTGGGTCTCCACTTGTTGCTCCAGCACCCTGTGGAAGGTGGATCCATCCTGAAAAGGTGAGATGCCCCTTTCCCACCTTTTCAGCTGCAAGAGGAGGCTTTGTTTGGGGTTTGGGATGGCTGCACTCTGGTTTTAGAAATCTGTGAAAAGCATTGAGAACTCCCTTGATTGGGAGGGGGATGGACACACTTAAAAGTCTGAGTGATGGGCAAATGCTCTTGCTGTTTCTGTCCATTTGTCTCCCTTTGAGGTGAGTGGGACCACAATCAAATGAAGGGTTAAATGAAGGTGGTGCTGAGGGAGCTGTCTTGGGGTTCCTGGACCCCTGGCAGGGGTCAGGCCCTGTCCTGCAGCTCCTTTCCTTGTGTTCCCTTGGCTTGTGAGGCCACTTTGGGCCTCATTTTGGTCTAAATCTCACAGAAAGCAGGCTGGGTTGGGTTTTTTCATGCTGTAGAGAAACTATAAAGGCAAGGGAGTATTTTGTACAAGAGGATGTTATACACTGTTGAGCTGTGATACTGTAAAGCCAAGTAATTGTATTTTCAGAGCTGGTGTGTCTGCTGAACAGCAGGCTCATGTCACAATAACCCACTCCTGAGGAGCTGCCCCTCTTATCCTGGTTTTTACAGGGATGGGGTGGTCTCCCAGTAACTAAAAGTCTGCCAGTCACATAATGTCACCAAGGTGGGGGTTTGCAGGAGGGGCTGGGGTGTAGCTTGTGCTCCTCTGCCAGGTATGTGGCCAGTGGCACCAAGCACTGGTGATGCCTGTTGAGGAGCATCCGTCCTAGGCAGCAAGGGATGTGCTCAGCCCTGCTCTGCTGGTCCCCACCTCTGGGGCAGGGGCTGTCCTGTCTGGGCTGTGGTACCACTGCTGGGAGAGGCTCACACAGCCAGGGCAGGGAGCCAACCCTGCTTCTAAGGAAAAAAGTTTAAATGATTTCCTGCTGCTTGGATGTGGCTGGTCTGGAACCCTTCAGTAGTAAATCCTGGTTGTTTTCCAAGGGTGGCCTCTGCCTTGTCTGGAGCTGGGTGCCAGCCCTGGCTCCAGGACCTTCTATGGGACTGTTCCTAGGATCCAACTCTGGAAGTGCAGGTGAGGGAGGAAGGTGTGGGTGGGGTTGAGGGGAGAAACACTCTTACTCCGTGTTAGGCTATGAACTATTAATTGTCCTGATTAGGGCAGAGCACAATCCTTGCTGTCACCACCCTGGGGTACGGACTCTGCCCTGGGACAGCCTCTCCCTCCGGGCAAGGGCTGTCCCTGTGCCTGTTCCTCCTGGCTCAGCTTGCAGGAGCAGCAGGGCTATATTTAGTCACGTTGTTTCTGCAGTGCTGGGGGAGTAGAAGAGCTGGGCTCCCAGAGCCACTCACTGTCGCCTCCATAAACCAGGAGCTAAAATTAGGTGCAGCTCTCTGTATTGGGGTGGGGGGAGCCTTGGCTTTCCCTGTGGTGATGAGTGAGTGGGCAGTGGATGCTCAAACCAGCCCTGTGGTGCCACTATGTGAGCTCATGTCCCAGGCATTCCCTGTGGGATGAACACATGGGACTGTCTAACTGGAGCAGACTGGGATTTGCTGGGATGATTTCTTGCAAAGGACCACAGGATGGGGATGTGGCTGCTTCCCCACTCGACAGGCCAGGAGGTGGGAGCATTGCTGGCCAGCTCCCCCCTGTTCTCCCACACGTTTCCTCTGCAGGCCTGGCCACACCGCCTTCCTTCCTCTGGGGGTAGCAAAATAAAATTCTCTTCATAGCGGGCAGAATTGAGGAAATAGTTGGGAGCTAATTCCCGTGCAGTTTGTTTTCCCAAACATCAGAGGTCGCCGGCCAGAAATGCTCGGCAGTGGCCGGGAGGGTGTTTGGGGCTCCCAGAGGAGCAGGCGGGTGCTCCAGCTGCCGGCTGGGAACTGCTGCCAGCTGCTGATGGCCGGCGGCAGCCGATGGTGGGAGCCAGGACAAGGCAGCCAGACCCCAGCTGCCCTCCTTCCTTCTTTCCCTCTGTTGGGGAATTTGGGGGCACGTCACTGGGTGGCCCCTCTGGATGCAGTGGTGGTGGGCTGGGGAGCTGCTGCCTCCCATGCCTTGGCATTGGGTGTTCTCCATTCCCTCCCCGGGGGTGCCCAAGTGCACCCCAACCCCACTGCCCAGGTCTGTGGGGCAGGAAGCTCCTGCCATGGTGCCCGTGGCACTGTGAGAGGCCAGGCAGCCCCACAGCCCTGCACAGACACTCCTGGCCTCTTGGAACAGCCTAATCCTCCCCACAATGCGGCACAATCCCCTTCCTGGGGAGAGGGGAGCTCGGCCCCAGAGCTCATTCATGTGACAGGCATGAGGAGGGGATCTGGGTCCCTGCCCGCTCCGCCCAGGGACTTTATTCAGTTTTTTCTGGGAGATTTGGGTTTTGCTGAGTGTGCAGCTTCATGCGGGCACTCGGGGCTGCTGCTCTGCAAACAAACACTGCCGTTCCCAGCCGCCGCCAAGGCACAGGCGGGGCCGTGCTGGGAAGGGAGGGCAGTGCTGGGAAAGGCCTGTCTGTCCCACGGCTGGCACTGCCCGGCTGTGACTGCCTGCCCTGGCTGGGACAAGGGCAGGGAGAATCACAGAACCATGTTGGTTGGGGTTGGAAGGGACCCTAAAGCCCTCTTGGTCTGCCCCCTGCCATGGGCAGGGACATGTTCCGCTATCCCAGGTTGCTCCAAGCCCCGTCCAACCTGGCCTTGGACACTTCCAAGAAGTATCAGAGTTGCCTGTGGCTGCTGCCAGCTGCCACCTTCCTGCTGCAGGTGGGTATATGGGGATGAGCACAACCCTGCAGTGCCCACCTCGGCTCCCAGAGAGGCTTTGGGATGAGCTGTGGGTGCAGAGATGCTTCCTCCAGCATCACTCAAACCATTCTGCTTGCAGCTGAGGAGCAAGAGGAACTTGCAGGAGGAACTCATTGGCCTCAGGGAAACCTTCCACCTCCTCTTCTTCCTCCTTGGGCTGCCTGTGGGGTGGGGCTGGGTCTGGACTTGTGCCCTGGCACAGGCAGAGCACACTTGTGCAATGAGCACCCTGACTCAGCTCTGACTGAGGCTGGAGAGCCCTGCCTGTGGCACAGCACAGCCACAGCACAGGGACGGATGGGGATGAGCAGGCACATGGACACGGCCATGATTTAGCCTTTGCTGCCTGGGCTGGATTCTGTGGGGAAAACCAACAGCCCCTTAAAGTAGGAGCAACACAGCATTAGAGGAGACAGGTAATCAATGGCTGCAGGATGATCATCAATTATTTTCAGTGCACATTATATTCTGGTAATGAGAGCCCTTTGCCATGTCAGGCAGCCATTCCAGAGGGGGTGAGTGATGCCCCACTGCCATGGAGCTGTTCTAGGGGGGTGTGAGCAATGCCCCACTGCCACACGGTGACTGCAGACATGCTGGGGTGTCTCCTCAGGGCACACGGGCTGTGTTCACTGCAAACACCACCAAGGACAAACTCTGCTGCACTTTGTCCAGGCTTTTTCCCTGGGTGGACCTGGGACCTTTGCTCTGCTTCATGTGGAGATTGTGGTGTCCTCGTGTTGCTCAGGTGCAGCTTTGGGGAGCAGTCCCATGCTCTGGGCAGGGCTGGGATGCTTCCACCACGTGCCTGTGGGGTGCTCATGGTGGCTCTGAGCCAACGAGGTAAAGGAGGAGTTTGTGGGAAATGCTGGTTGGAGGCAATGCAATGCACAGGGTGGTCCTGTCTGAGCTGAGAGCTGGAACTGTGCATGGTGGGGAGAGGCTGCACTGACCCCATGATAGGCCAAGGTGCATCCTGAGCATCCCAGGTTTTCTGTGGTGCTGGCAGATGGAAAGTGTCCACAGCCATTGAAACCAGCCTTGGCCAAATGCCCACCTGTGCCCAGCCCCCTGCCTGCCCTGCACCCATCCTGAACTCTGGAGGGAGAAGGAGATGCTCATCGGGCTTCTCTTCTCTCTGGTGGCCAGTGAAGGGCTGGAGCTGCGTCCAAGGAGGTTTAGGTTGGATATTAGGAAAAACTTCTTCTCCCAGAGGGTGGTTGGGCACTGAACAGGCTCCCCAGGGGTTGGTCACAGCCCCAAGGCTGCCAGAGCTCCAGGAGTGTTTGGACAACACAGAAACAGGGTGGGATTTTGGGGTTGTCCTGTGCAGAACCAGGAGCCGGATTCCATGACCCTTATGGGTCCCTTCCAGCCCAGGATACTCTATGATTATATGATTTACCCCCCTGTAAATCAGCAAAGCCTCCTGGGGTTGCAGTGTCACCTGCTCATTCCTCTTCGTTGTCAGCTTCTCAACAGCAGCTTTTATTGCCGTGCTGCCCCGTGATGTTTTGCTGTGGCTTGATATAAATTTAATTATTACTATTAATCATGAAAAGGGGCTGTGACAGTGGCTTGTAGAGCCACCACCAGGATTTACAGCCAGAGCAGGCGGTCGTTGGTAGAATTAGGGCTGGGGCAGAGCATCAGTGACCCACGCTGGGGGAGCAGTTTACAGCCAGCAGCAATGTGCAGGCAGGAGCCTGCACAGTCATTCCAGAGTCGGATGCAGCTCCATGAGCACCCTCTCGTGGCAACCACCCCCCTACAACTCCCCCAGCAGCACCCGCAGCCTCTGTCCCCACTCTGCCCCATCCTGGGGGCTGGATGCTGCACCCCAGCAGCTCCCACAGCTCGGATGTTCCTGCTAGGAACAGCTCCCACAGAGGGAGGATGAGGTGGGAGCACAGTGCCAGAGGCTGTGGGGAGGCCGATGGATTTAGAGGTGCAGCGGGAGCCTGGACAGAGCTGTGCTGAGTTATCCCAAACTCAGTTAACCTGCAACTCTGGGCGTGAGAGCTGGGAGCAATTGCACTGGGAAAAGACTGAAACTGAGTAAATCATACCAGTATGATCCCGGCCACGATTAACAAAGTATTAATTAATTATGTACCCACAGAAAGAAAGATCGCTAATTAGCTTCTATGGAAAATTAGGGGGGAAAAGACAGAAAATGAAACATGTTTAAAATTTAATTAGAGGCCGCATGTTGTGCATAAGAATGAGCCTGTTTTTGTGAATTTAATTGTTTGCAATTACAGATCAGTGTCTCGTTTCCACCTCCTCTCTGTCAGACTGGGAGCTGCATCCCTCCTCCAGCTGTCCTGGTCTCCCT